>JAAXNX010001639.1:0-16859 GCA_036491905.1 Folsomia manolachei | reverse complement strand
AAATACGAATAACTTCCATGTCCACCCAACAACTGAGTAAGATGCTTAATTATTGGATAAGGTAAGGACGTTCCTTAGGCATCAATGACTACAAGGGTTGAATTGGAATCCGAGGCAAATCAAGACCCACCTAAGATTCTTAAGTATGCATACACTCACATCACTTCATCACTTCACGGGTGATAAGTTGAGACGAATCGGTCAACTTTGGAGATGCAGTAAAATAAATAACCAAGGATTAGATAACATTTGGGTTCTCGTCCGACCAAAACTGTTAATTTAACCTGATAAAATGCTTATCAACTGATGTCAAGTTGGTTCAGTGCAATGCAACCTAACCCAGTTACACATTGTCACCTAATTCTGGGTCGAGTATTAAATTAAACCGGGTTGAGTTCCCTGATTTATTTGTTTGTCTTCCTGATTTGATAGTGTAATTACCCAGGACTTTATTTAGCATTTATTTACAGACATGCATAATCTACCTTTCCAGGTGGATGTCTAAGACATCATGTCTTATTTAACCAAATTATTAGTGGGAGGCCTGCCCTACGTGGGTAAAAGTACGATATGCTGATAATGACAACATAATAAAATAAATCATGCTCATTCCGCGTTTTCACAAGGATTCGCTAATTTCCTAGTTGAACAAACTGTCCGGCTAAAAAATTCAAATCACCCTTGTTTAGATGATCATCCTTATTTATGAGAAACTAATAAATAATCAGTGTCCAAAAAGAGAAGTGTAATGATTGCAAAGGATTGTTACAAATTGTCAATTCATTCCGTCCATTGTTCCGATTGAATCCGTCTTAATGATGGTACCCAAGAAAAATGACCAAAGTCCCTCTAAAATCTCATTCCCCAATTAAATGGGATCCTCCTCCCATACAAAGTCGAGTTGAAAACTTGATTGATTAAGTGCAATTAAATAATTGTCTCAAAACTAGAGCAGAATGACTCCTTGCCCTCCCAATAACTCATTCTTCTCACTCATCAAGTCAACCATGGTCATTCCTACATTCCATTTAAATCCCAACATTGTTATTGCATTACACACTTACAGCCTCTGTATTTACGTTGTGCTGCTGGATGGATCATTTTGCAAATCAAGTTCAGGTGAACGAGTTTACCACTGAGTTCAAATACTAGGATCTTCATCTTACCAACCTGAGGATGGATTACGGCATTATTGCAAGAAACCCTAAGGCCGACACCTTGCCTCCCATGGCATGCCATCCCATGCCATCCAACAATTGCCATTACTTACCAATGCCATGCATCTGACCATTACGGTGTGTTTGCAATTGCAACGTTTCCTCGGTCCCTGCGTATGTATGGGTTGTAGCATTTAAAAAACTTGCAATTCCCGTCCCGACGCTCGTCTCTTTTTCTTCTCTGTATTTATCAAACAACTTTAGTCGTCAAACACAACTCCGTCTTGGACGTCTTGTCTTATCCTCCGTTCTCCGTCCCTGACTCCCTTAGTGTGTGCAAGTGTGTTTCGGATTTCAAGTGAAATTCTCAGATTTACAAAAATATAAAAAATGTGGCTCCATTTTTTGCCCGTGGTCATCCTCCTTCTGATGGCACGCGGCCCAGTGGTTCGTGCCCAGTATGACGTGACCAATTGTCCAGTTGAGGATTCCACCTTTGAACTGGTTACCGGTTGGATGTACTCTTCACCTCAGGATATTTTGGAGACAAGAGCCGGAACATTGCAACTGTCCGAGTGTATTGATGCTTGCAAATTTAATCAATCTTGTCTTGCCATCAATTTTGAGACGGGACTTTGTGTCCTGTTTAAAAGCCAGGTTAAAGATGGAACTGGTAAGTTTTATGGTTTTTTATTTTGCAACACATATTTTCATAACCAAACTATCCGCTGACAAGTTAATGCCTTCCTTTTCTGTATTTTGTCACCATTCCCACCCCCATGTTAGGAAGGAAGTGCAGTAATTGTTTCCCAGTTGCACAATAAAATGTTTTTTTATTTCAAAACTGGTCCATGCCATCAAACCAAGGCATTATTGACAAGGAGTGAGTTATGCAAAAAACTGATTTTTCTCACTGATTACCAATTTTATTGTTCTGCAACCCCGGTGCATTAGTTGCATAAGTTGTAGGTCAATTACATCTGTTTGAACCAGTGTCAATAATGAAGAGGCACCCAACATAAATGGGCCTCGGTTAGAAAAACATTTTACCGGTGAAGATGTTTATTACTTTGCTTTTGTTGTCACCATCCAGAAATAGGTTGATGTTCATGTGCATTGCTTCAAGTTCAAGTTTAATGAGCTAAACGAAGTCTGCTCAATGTGTAGATAACATCTACAAAGAGTTACATACAACTTATTTAGTGTTTGTAACCAATCAGCAAAACTTTACTTGACAGGACATGCATACGTAAATAGCTACGTCGTCTCTTGTCTCCTGTAGATAAATCATGTCCAATATTGAACCCTTATCAAATGAGTTGTTAATTAAATTGCATCCTACGATAAGATTACTTGATAAGTTGTATATTTAGTTTACTGGAAAGCCCATCATATCATGGACGCATCCCACTAAAAAAAACCTCCAGTGCAGCATCATATAGCCCGAGCCAGAGTGTAGGTTGTTTCTAAAAACAGAACCCATCTATTTTTGTCACTTGTTACTAACAACTTGTTACTAATTTAATGCTCACGTGTGCCACATACGTTTCCCAACATACTCATTTACCAAGCAATGACATCCCTGACAATGATTAGTGAGACTTGACTAGGTGGTTAGCGTAATTTGGCACTTGCAAACCTTGGGAACTGGTAAATCGGTTTGCGCCAATTTCCTCCTCCTCCCAAGTGTGAGGGGTGTTTGACTAAAAAAAGAAGAAAGAAGTGAAGGTGGTGCTATTGAGGGCACCGAGGTAATGAATACCTATTGAACTTTGCCCATCAACTTTTCTTACAGAATTGAATGAGAAGTAGGACTCCCCATTTAATGAATCTTCTCGCTAAAGAAGTTTGCATATTTCCATTCAACAACAGACACGAAGTGAATATTTTCGTAATCGAATCTTCTCTTTATTCATACCCTCCTCAACGGGATTTGATTGTGCATTGTGCCCAGGTTAGAGGGTTGTATTGTCCTCTTACACCATTTCCCTGTGAAGTGGTCCTCACACGGTGTCGAGGTTAGATTTCGTTAAACTTAAACCAACTTGCTTTGAGATTCAATTATAATTTCCCATCCAAACCTGACTCTCTAATCATCAATACTTCAGAGCTGTCAAGGATTTAGAGTGATTTTTCCCTTTAAATTAAAACTTGTCAGAGTTGAGTTATGAGCTGGTTACTAATATGTACCCGTCCAAATCCAGAGTTTCAATAAAAGTGTCGTATGAAAGAAATTAATCGGTTACTTACAATTTGCCGACAGAAAAAAACGGAAATAGGAACCAGTCTCAAAATGGTCATCATTTCAATGCATTCCTAACTAGTGTCTCATTTAGCTTGAGTTCTAGTTAAGGCATTCTATTTACTCCATAAATATCCCGGTGAGAACCAAGACACAATGCATTGCATAGACCTGTTAGCTGGCTATGAAATCACCATAAAAATACAAACTTAGCTATTAATGCCCTCTCAACTTTGTCACACGTCAGCATTCAGTTGTCTCCGCCAAAGGTTTAGGTTTAGTGGTCGGATTACATAATTCGCTGAACATCCTAGATCTCTCGTTCCGTTCCAAGTAAGGACTCCGGAAATCTTAAACCCAACTTATCCACCTCTGTCCACCCACCCCAGCTATAATTAAAATCTTTAATTGTCTCTCTCCATAAATGTCTCATCTTTTTGTGGTTCATGCTCGTTTTAAAAATGCTCCACACTTTTCCTCCTTTCCGTCCACTTAACCCTGCTCATCTCTCCTTTGTCATCCGACTTTCTTCCCCTGTCAAGTTCAACACCTTCACAACCAGCTTATCAGTCATGTTATCTGTTTCCTGATACCATCTCAAGAAGTAGAGGAATGCGTGCGTGAAAGCTATCCTCATTGTTTTTCCACTTCCTACTCAATCTTCCCGACTTTTCTATGGAATAACCGTCCACCTCAAATTGCAATATTTTCCATTGTTTCCTTCTAAACTCATAATTCACTCCATTCATTGTTTCCAAACACGAAGAAACAAAACGGCAAAAAATCTTTTGCATTACCCTGGAAATTGCTCATTACACTTTTAAAAGGTATTCGACCCCAAGATAAGCACAAACGGCAAATAATAGGACAACAAAACAGTATCTCACACCGACCCCGACTTATTTTTAAATGGGAGTCTCAACCCTTTGTTAATTTTCCGGTTGATCCCATCCACTCCACTGCAGATTGAGTTATTGGGCTGGGTAACGGAACTTTTTTCTAATTTTGGAGACCACATAAGTCACCTATTTACTTTGCTTTGTTACTCATTACGGTAGATAAATGGCTGATTCCTAACCTTTACTGTTGCTAAAAGACAAATTAGCAAATTTTTCATACCTTGCCATCACTTCTTTTTTATCTCTTAAAAAATTTACCATAACCCGCTGTAACCTCCTAATGAACCATATTATGCTAAGTAGTTGATGTCTGCAAAATATTGCCAAATAGCTCTCGCGGTGTCACCTCTCCATTACGATAACCTATATATGGTTAACCAGAATTGGGTAAGAAGTCATATTCCATTGGAATTAGCTCAGTTTAAACAATAAGGATTCGGATTCATTACCCAAAGTAGGGCGGCGATGAGGTCACTTCCATGGGAAGATGGCAAATTTTCTCACACTTGTACCAACTGACTTGTACCATCCTTAAATAGACAAGAGTCTTGTCACAAGACCTCAACGTAGTAGTTTTGATTGTTTAACGTCATTCCGGGTGTAAGCCCGTCCTATCCCACCCTTGTCTCTGTTTTAGTTGTTTGCATGCAATTAAGATTTTGCTGTAATTCTAATTCAACTCACAACCACACATATTTTGTGGTGGTGCCCACCTCAGACCACACCGAGTGCCATGTTTGCCTCAGTAAAGATTGTCAATGTTAAATCTATGTCTTTTACATAACATTTGCGTGGAGAAGCTCTTTACTCTGGTTTAATTTAGGAAAAGTTGTCCTATTCAATTGAAATCTAAATAAATTGTATTTAGCCCTCAATCCTTTTTTTCAAGGAAACCTTCTCAGAATTGAGATCTGTGGCTTTGCCACGCATCCCGATAACAATTGACAAAATAAGTCGTGTTCTATCTCTCGCATTGCATTGCATTCCCTGTATTTAAAAGCTTCACAAAGCCAGCCCATGATTACCATTTGTTCCCTGGTATCCAACTTACCCACCAGTGGGTAGACCAGGTTGGCGAGAAAGCCTACGGAAATACCGCTGAGCCCACAATAATTAATTCCCACAATTGACAATGCACCAACTCGTACTCGTAGCCAAAGCATTCTCTAAGAAACCATGTTCATTGAATTGCAATCTTTTTTTTTGCTGCGGATAAATTTTAATTTGCAGTGCTAAATTGCACCCAGAAATTTATCTATATAGGCCATATATTGCTGCCTAATATATGGGGCAAGTCCCGAAGGTGGATTCATTTTTAATTCGCAATTACTCAATCCAACTGGATGATGAGTTGGGTTCGTTAGTAAAATTAAATGGTCAATGTCCATTTGTGGTTACAGCCTCAAGCCAAATATATTAAAAATCAACCCCAACTCAAAGCTTAGCCCAGGTAACGGTTTGAATTTGAAGAACATGCAAAATATTTAGAGGTTACTCTTTAAATTTGCAAACGCTAATATGACTCGGGCTGGTTTTGAATGGAAATCTAAGCCAAAAAAATGACTAGTTTATTACTTCTAGAATTGTATTGTGATTGGTAGTAATCACCTTTGAAGCTTATTCATCTCCCGACATTCTGAGTCGTCAACCGATTTTCCTATAGTTTTCAGGTCAAGAGTGCAGACCTTGCCAAACTGCTCCTAACATTTTAGCACTCAGTCAACCCGGTCTTTTTATTTTGTCAAAATATCAAACCTACTCGATCTTACAGTTAGACTGGTGTGGTTTGTATTAGTAGCCAAAACCAAGCAATGACACTTATTACTTTGTCTACAAACTGGATTTATAACCACTTGAGATTCTCTAACTGTGTCATTTCACCATAAATATTTGGTAATAGAATAAAGCCTGGGCTAATGGTTCCTAATAAATTGTCAGATTAAGGTGTGTCCTCCAGAAATTTGAATACTTGGTCGCATACATATCAGTCTAAAATGATTATATTCCTGATAAGCCTGAATTTTCCTCTTCCGCTTTCCCTTATTTTTTGGGATTCCTTAATTTCCTATTCCTTCCCTCCTCCCGTGAAGGAACAATGCATCATTTGTCTCCCAAACAATACCTCTCTCGGACTCAATAATCACGGGGCAATTAGTCGAATTACGGGTTTTGTTAATGAGTTTGACGCTTTTTCTCTTTGTTCCATTGCACAGATACCCTGATCAAGTCCCAGTTTCCAGTTTTTACAATGTACGCCCAAAAACAATGTATTCCCAGTGCACGGAGTTGTACGCGAGCCTGGGGTTTCGAATTGGTGAGAGGCTATCATATCCGGAATGGTGTCAGGAAACAGATGCAACTCCCCTCAAGACTGGCTTGTATGGATGCTTGTAAGTAATTCAAATAAAAAAATATTATGCCTCGTCCACAACTAATATTGTTCCTTGTGGCACAGGCATCCAAGAGAGAACATTCCCATGCCGGTGAGTACTTTGATAAATAATTTGATTTATTACTTTCCTCCATAAGTGTGTCCCATTACCAAGATGTAACCAACTACACGATGAGACGAGATTATGCGTCTTCATTCCTAGAACCAAATATAGTTCACCATTCAATGACCCTTCTTATTGAGTAAAGTAACACCGCTTTTTATTGCAACATCACCCTTCATTCAACAACTTTTGCAGATGTAATCGATAACTAATTTGAGATGAGGTGATAATTGTTGCGAGTCATGCCGCTGAGTAATATGTGTCGAATGCACTTCACTTGGTCAATTCATCCTCAGTGCAGCCTCAACATTGTAGTTGATGCAGGTGTCATTATATATTTTCAGTCAAGGGCCACACTTATCTTACGGGATTCGCATTTTTGACAGAGATCATCGCTTGACAAAGTTACTCTTAGGAATGTAGGGTTAGTTGCCTCGACCTAAAGAAATCCCTAAAAAATGGCCAAGTCAAACTCATCCTGCTTCTGCAAACAAATACATACGCCATCAAAAAAGTTAGAATTCAGGTTTTTAACTGAGAACATCCCAACACACGACGGACCGAGGGAAGCAAATTGTTTTGGTAATGGCATCTCTAAACGCGAGTTGTTGCAGAAAATTATACAAGTTAACCCAACTCAGTTTAAAAGGAAATGACTTTCAACCCATGTTCCCCGAATTAATCTGGGTTTCTAATGTCTCTCCCAAAAAGCAATGTGCACAATTGGGACACTAATCCGACACTTGTGAACACACTTGTCCACTTTTTTACCCCTTTCTCCAATTAAATCCCACAGTTGAACCATGATGGTTCCATGGTAGTACGCAACCATTCCTAATTTTAAATAGGACGCAAAGATTTTGATCTTGTCCGTCAAATCCAAACATATTTGTGTCTGACTATTTATCACATTTTACCCACATTGTCTCACACATCCATTCATAAAATGAATCAAATCCTTCATGAAAGATGAGGAGCGTGTGAAGTTGCCCACTTTTTTGGGTTACTGTGACTCACTGCGGCTAGTTGTCCGATCTTGTATTCAGACAAGGATGTGTGTTGAGTTGTGAGATTTCCTTTGGTCAACTCTTCCCTTATAGCGAAGAGGCTACGAGGCCAAGCCAACAAAGAGTAGTTTACATGGCGTGTAATGCAATAAGTAGAAAATTGCCTGCAGGCAACATCTACATATTTAGGTGAGGTCCATCCTCCGTCCGTCAATTCATGGTCCGACAACTAACGGAACTCGAGATTGGATTGAGCATTGAATTGCAAAGACTTGTTGCATAGGCTAAATTCTACCGAGACAGTTGGAATGACAGGACCTGATGCCCGCAATTATTAATATTCATCAAAACTTATCTCCATCTTATCACTCGTCTCCTCTCCTGTCTCTCACTCTCAGGTGTTTTATCAAGCAAATAATTATCAATGCAGTACATCCGACATGGACCAGACACTTTTTCAACGCTCTTTTAAGAACAATTTTACTTCAAATATTGGATGCAAATGCCATTCTAATCACCTGTCCAATCCAATCCGTGGTGATTCATAAAGTATCAAGTTGTACTTAAAGATTGGCAAGTACTTAAACAGATTGAGTACGTGCAAAAAAAACATGCAAAAAAAAAACTGGTGAACCATGTCTTAATCTTATCAAGATTAAAAAACCTTAATGAATTCATTCCACCTCCCACAAAAAAATGGGGCGGATGGATCCTTGATCCGCTTCCGACACATTTTACTGAATTATTCATCGATTCCTCTTAAACTTTGACAATGGGAACCTTACCATTTAAAAAAAAATGTCTAATTGCACCCCGACAGATCCGCTTGGTGGGACGTGGTCCAATCTGAATGCGTCATGAGTGATTTGGACCGCTACAGTTTAGATCATCTCAACCGATTCGCCCCCCTGGCGAATGTCGAGTATATGGAGAGCCAATGTGTGGATGAACCTAGTAAAATGTGTGAATTCAAAAAAATTGAGAATAAACTTCTAAAAACCGTGGATTCCCTTCATGAAGGCGTTGGATCCGTGGAGGAATGTCGGACGTAAGTGCTTAATTACATACATTTTAGTAGAAACAATGAAATCATTGCCAACCATTGCAAATATTCTGCAAATTTCTCAACTTGCCTCATCCTCCCCTATTTTCAGACTCTGTCTCAATGCGCCCTTCCGCTGTCACACCTTTGATTTTGAAGGCGTCTGCCGACTAAGTCATCACTCTGCCGCGACCGTAAGTCAAGTTGAAGAGCCTTATCTAACCATGAACGGAAGTGTCTCCTACGAGCGCGGCTCCTGCTACAATGTCACCCTAGACTGCCAAGCTAACTACCTCGTCGCAAGATTAGCCACGAATAAAATATTTAACGGCAAAGTTTACGCGAGACATCGACCCAATTCCTGTATGGTGGATGTTAAACAAAGCATGAGCTTCGAAATGATTATGGATTACTCCGACCCGGGTTGCGGGGTTAAACAGGAGGAACCCGGAAGATTTGCGGCGGACCTAGTCCTCCAACATGTAAGTGTCATCTTGAATTTATGTCCACCTTACTTTTTACTTATTTGCACATCTTAATCACAGCACGACCAAGTCATGACCAGTGCCGACATGGGATTCGCCCTGCGTTGCTCCTTCCACCTCGAGAATCGCAGTGTGGCTCACGGCATCGAGTTACAGGTCACCGGACAAATACAATCCATGACCAGTGAGTCCTCTATAGTGCCCAGTCCAAATGTTAGTATGCGAATTACTGACCGGGTTGGAGCCGACATTACAACAGCACAGGTAACTTCATGACCTTTGTTTTTATTTCAATTATTTACCAAATTCCTAACCCCATCCAGGTCGGAGATCCACTCTCCCTCCGCTTTGAAATCGCCGAAGCAACCTCACCCTACGAAATCTTTGTCCGCGAACTAATCGCCATGGATGGCTCCGACGGGGCTGAAATCGTCCTCATTGACTCCCGCGGCTGTCCCACCGATCCCTCCATAATGGGTCCCGTAACACAAGTCCACGCCCATGGAAAATTGCTCCAAGCATTTTTTGAAGCCTTTAAATTCCCAACGAGTGAAGTCGTTCAATTCCAGGCTCTTGTGACGCCCTGCCTCCCAACCTGTACGCCAGTGGATTGCTCCCTAGCTTCGGATCCTTCTACTGGAGGCTCCTTCCAAGCCCAGAGTTATGGTCGCCGTCGCCGAAGAAGTGTTCTCGGCAACGACACTCAAGTCGAGAATGTTCTCGTCATCAACTCCATCCGGATCGCGGATCGGTTCAAGTTCCAAGAGAATAACACCCTGGACACAGACTACGAGTCGGAGGATGAATGGGAACGAGGCTCCGTGTCCAGCTCTAGGTCAGTTAGTGGTCAATGTGTCAACTTCATGGGATTCTTGATCTGCTGTGCATTCCTCGTCTTGATCCAAGTTGCCATCATTTTTGCATGGTTGTTCATCTGGAGAAGAAAGCAAGCTCTGGTCCAAAAAGTCTCGTTCCCGGACCCGGTACCTAGTCCACACTATTTTTATGCGAGTCCATCCCTCGACTATTCTCGGAAATATGGGGGCCCTTACCCCGGAGAACCTTTGGCCCGACATTAATCACTCGACAAGTACTCATTCTACTTAGTTAAGATAAGGTTGACATTTTAATGTACATTGGTTACTTTTTACGGTGCTTTTCCTCTCATTTCCTTCTCTCTCTCGACAATTAGCCCACCAGTGTGTCTGTCAGGGAAAGGATGAATTACCAAGAAAATGAATTTAGCCAAGATCTCCTAAACATCTCAATGCATTCATCCCATTCATGTCATGTCTGGCAGTGAGGGCTCTGCAAATAACAAACCAACGATGACTAAACAAAGCTCAGTATTGCACATCCATCCATGCATTCATGACTCAAGCGAGGTAATGGGGAGCAGGTGTTTACGGTGCTTTTCCTCTCATTTCCTTCTCTCTCTCTCTCTCGACAATTAGCCCACCAGTGTGTCTGTCAGGGAAAGGATAAATTACCAAGAAAATGAATTTAGCCAAGATCTCCTAAACATCTCAATGCATTCATCCCATTCATGTCTGGCAGTGAGGGCTCTGCAAATAACAAACCAACCACGATGACTAAACAAAGCTCAGTATTGCACATCCATCCATGCATTCATGATTCAAGCGAGGTAATGGGGAGCAGGTGTTAAAAATGGAAAGAATCCCGTCCATCCTTACCTATGACCGTGTTTGCATAATATCGGTTTCCTCTCATTCACTCCAACTATTTATCTATTTATGTGCAGTGACCTTGCAATGTAATCTTCCGGGTATTTCATCACCGTGAAACAATACCAAACAACGGTTTAGTTACATATCACTAAAATCCTTGTCCAAGCAAGACGCTCTTCTTTTACATGGTTAGACACCAGTGTCTGTTAATCTGTCGGGAAGGTGGTTGGGCTTTGAAAACACTTTTCATTAATTCTTTTTTTTTTGGTATTGGGAAATTAAACCAATTTCGGGGCTCCCTGACAAACTCATTGTACAGACTTAGGAATTACCACGAATTACATGGGACGGTTTCATTCACGCATTATTTTTTATGACAATACAAACACGACTTGATCCACAAGCCTTGTGCCCACCCAGTCGGGGTGGCAAATTTAGCAAAAGTTGGTTTAGCGCAAAAATACTGCGGTTATTTCTTACAATTTAATTTCTCTAATTTGACCACCATCCCTACATAAGATGATAGGTGTAAAAATAAAGAAATGGCAAAATTTAGAAACTGTGCAAGGAACAAGTAGCCGACACGCTTACTGCACAAATCCGCAGGGAGCTAATGCACCACGTTTTCTTGTAACATGATATGAGCCCATTTTTTTGGAACATTTGCCTCTTTTTATTAAAATTTCTTTTTGTAGTGGACCTATTTTTATAGAAATTTCAACAAATATAAGTAGCACACTCGGTATCATTTTTCCATTAGCCTCCGGCATAATTAAGAGCTTTATGCCCAGGTCCAACTCCAAATTACGTGGCACATCCTCAAATTTGTTCATCCATGAGAAAGCCTTGTCGTTAATTAAAAGGAAATTCGTGGGATGAAGAAAGAATCTGAGGTTATTGTTTAAATATCTCACATTACATCGCATCGCATCTGGCTACCTTCCTCGGGTTAAATAAACTCGGATGCTATTGTGTCACTAAGGATTTGGTAAGGAAGTAAAAACATATTACTTCCCAACCATAATTCCAATTACCGTCCAACCACCCGGTTGCTTAAACTCAATTAAAACAGGCTACTTGACCCTTGCCAGCTTAATTCTAATCCAGTTTTATGACCATGTCCATTTATAATGAAAATGCCATCAAAATTTTTAAAGCAGTCAGCAAAACTTAAAGTTTTAAACTTTTCTACGAGAAATTCTCCGCTAATGCCACCAACTTATTTCATTGCAAATTTTTTTTGCCAAAAAGCTACCCTCTTCAAGACAATGTTACCAAAGCAGTAGATTTTAAGGGGATCATTTTTGCACTTTTTTTACATATCAAAATAGGTTCTGGGATATTTATTAGTAATTTATGAATAATTATGACAGTTTGGACAAACTCGACAAGGCAAAATTGAAGCTCACAGGTTTTAAGTAACCTAACCTGGAGGGTAATGAGTAATAAAATCCTGCAAAATTTTGCATGCCAATTGTTAGCCTTGAACATTTTTGCGAGGCAGGAAGTAGCTAACAAACAACTCAGCGGATATTGAACTTTTGTTCAAGTATATAAATTATTGGCCATATTTAAGTTATAGACTTGATAGGTTAGGATTTTTACTTATTCTTATGTAATGAAGTGCTTGGTTGCTGGTTTAGGTGTAGACTGAGTGAGTTTAGAAATTCTAAATTTTTGTTAAGTTAAAATTTAAATGGGAATTTGTACACCAAATCAAATTGTGATTATTAATATAATAATTGTCAGTATTGTTAAATTAAGTGTTGGGAATTGAATTGTTTGTCATTTGCCATTTTCAATCAAATAAACCATTTCATAAATGTAGCTGCTGCGAAAATGCCATTTATTTGCAAACTCCGCGTCATAAATGATAACCAATAAAATTTGCACACATACAAAAAAATGCTTTGTAAATAAATAGCATAGTCGCCCACATAAATCCAAGTCTTTAATTTATTTTATTTGCAAATCCTTTAAAAATACTGCAAGCCACATAAAATGCGTCAGCATGCAACATTAAGACTTTATGTACATAAATAAGTGCCTGCGTCACTGGTTAATGACATGAGTCATTAACCAATATTTGCATTAGTTTGACACACAAAAACAATCAATTCACGATAACCTAGCAAATTCCGACGTCACAACTCTATTAATAAGTAGTTTAGCAAGTCTTTTAAGCAATTATTACTGGATTTATCCATAACATAGTCAAACCAAGGACGACACTTTAAAAAAGGCTACATTGCTCTCCAGTCGTTATAAAGTTGAGAATATAAAATTTTAGTGAAACCTTAAAAACACTTAAGTACAAAGATTCCCATACAAAATTGCCTTCTTACAAGTAATACTTTATGGCATATTAACACACTTCCCAGGAGAATGACGGTGTCTAGTCGGCAGCAACTTTTTTGGCGAATGAAGCCAACGCAGATATTTCCGAAGTATCTGCATCCAGCCGACTAAACTCAATTTCCTCAGCCCCACTATTGGTGGAGGCGTAAGGGTCTGGAAATGACAATAAACATGACAATTTTAGTAACACTATCAATTGCCACTATTCTCCAAGTTTACCTCTTTCCGGTGGCCAGCACTTGTGGGAGGGAGCATACAAGGAGAGAAGGGCCATCGTGTAAATATTCCACATCCCATAAACTCCCGTGTAGAAGGCGGAAGTGTATTCAATCTCAACATCTCCATCCCATTTCCACTTATCTTCCGTAACCTGACCCAGTATGAAGCCAATCACCGTCATCGCAGCACAGGTTAGGGTTGCAACCATGAGGAATTTGAAACGATAAATTATCCCTGAAAAAAATCACGCTCTTTAACAACACCTTCTTAAAGAATGACCAAAGACACCACGTAACCCAGTAATACCTTGGTAATGAAGACGCCTCGCCTCCGACATCGCAGGAAGAGCCGTTCTCTTGCTACTAATGTTTCTAAAGACTCTCCAAACCATCCAAGATAAAAAGACAAAGTACAATGAAGCGGAAATCCCAGCAGCGATAATCAACCCCAGTGCCAGCCGAGTTCCAAAGGGTGTCGCCCAAAGGGAGTAAAACGGATTGGCGACATGTGCTCCACGCTCGCAGAGGTCAAACAGGAAGAGAGCAATACAGCCGAAGGCGACGGCACTTAAATGCTTCCAATATGTCCGTAACGTATTTCTTTGCCCGGTTGACTCCTATTTGACACGTTTTAAAATGTAGACACCGCAGAAATGCCTTTGTGAACCTTATCTTAATAGCCTTACCATTAAATGCTCTCCCGTAAAAACAAGCCAAAAGGAGAGCAACGCCGCGTAGAAGATACCCTGACGGATATCACTTAACAACAACATGTACGGCATGTCAATGCCTAGGGTGAGCCATTCAATCGGAACTGAAACAAAGATATTACCCACATATTTAGTACTTAATCTCCAAAACAAATTCATTCACTCATAAATCGTACAATTAAGAAACTCAATCGCGCATCCCAGGAACAAAATCATTTTCTCCAACAACGCCGCCGGTCTTGCCTGCGCCTGAACTCGTCTCCAGTACCAGATCACCACAGCTAGGACAATTGGAGTGAACACCGTTTTCAGAGATAGCCAAACCTTCGTAAAACCCCCGTTTTGATGAATAGTCACAAGATTTAGATCCCTCAGCATTCCAATACCCTGTCAGAAAAAAAAGAATCAAATAATTTGCTGACAGCACTTGCAAATTAATCCCAGAAATGTTCATATCCCTCCCCCAAACCTTGTTGTACTCATGCCCATCCGCCTCTGGGATCCGGATATTCAACAAATAAAAATCATGATGCAACGATCCCAGCTCAAACAACGGGATAAGTCCGCAATGATAAGTGTATCCTTCCTTCTCCTCCTCAATATCGCATTCCAACGTTCTCTCCTCCATGGACTCCGCGTACAGCTTCCAATCCCCGTCCTTATCCCATTTGTTTCGGTAAGATAACCTCGTGTCCAGCATCAACAGGGCGCGAGGTTCTGAAACAGATAAGGTCGTTAAGATAAGAACACCATGAAAAATTAGACAAGATCAGCTTCCACTCACGGACAGGAGTCTCCTTAGAGTACTGGATTTCCAGTTGAAGAATTCCAATCAGGTTTTGCTGCCACCGAGAGAAATCCAGGATAACATTTTCCTTGGCGAAGGGGATTTGAAAAGAGAAAACAATTTGATTCGCGTGAAGATCTTGATCCAAACTGGAAATTTGTGGACATCTCCCCACCCCTCGGGGATAGATCCACTTATTTCGATTAGCTTCCTTATCCAAACATTTTGTTCCTAGCATCCACGTCGCTCGGGAGGGTGCGGGTGCTGACAACAAAAAATTAGATGTGTTAAGACATTATCATCATTTTGTGGTACGCATTAAATTCCCGACTAAAATGTGAGACGCTCTCAAACTGCGTTAAACACGAGCCGAGTTTGATTAATCTCATTTCATTGGATTCGATTAAACTGTCGCATTTCAACCCATTAAGCGTTCTTAATCATGTAAATTAAATACTCACCCACAAGACCTCCAATTAGGAAACAAACCACCTGACAAATAAGCAGGGTACTTGTCAGAACAAATAGTTTCCTATTGCTCAAATTCTCCAGAACCGTTCCAGCCATGTTTTTCAAATCTGGTTTCCAAATTCCTTCTAGAAAACCTGCATCCTACGAAAGAATAAAGATTTCTCAAAATTTTGACGGTTTCCTTTAAACAAAAATCGGGCTACTAAACGTTCTACGTAGAAAATTCCTTATTCCCTCCTCATCCAAAGTTCCACGAAAAACCTTTACCCAACCAACTGCATCCATTGCATATAGTCACCCATATACTACCTGGACTCGGTGCTAGACAAGATTTTTTAAGTGCTCGTAAAATCTAGAGCCGGCTTCTCTTTGTCGGCAACTTGACAGAGTTCTCGTAGCGAGATTCTCTCCTCACCCCAACTCCCGCGGCAAGTTTAAACTGAGGCTGAAGCTTGATTTAATTTGAGAGCGTAGAATTTTAAAAATTTAACAATTAATTGTTTTTCTTTGTCAAACATTAAAAAATATGGCGGACATTCTCGACTTGGACGTGCACCAGGAAGACATGGCCATTGATGATGGTGGGGTTGAGGATGAAGGTAAGATCTTATCATTTTGGACGACGTCAAGCTGTCGTTCGTCCGTTCGCCGGGTGTTGATTCCTTGTTTGACATTTTGACCCTTGTTTTGACACAGGTGGGGTTGAAACTTTGAAGCAACGTGCTCCCAAGAAGAAAGGAAGAGGTTTTGCGATGGAAAATCCAAGACCCGACGCAGCTTCGGAGGTCTATGAAAGAATTGATTTTGGTGGTCGGACTGTCGATGAGTATGTCGACATGTCGGCGCAGAGATGTAAGTGCAGCAGTTGTTGATGTGAGATGATATTGGGATTAATTAACGTTTTTTTACCCAGCTATCGAAGGATGGATCCTGATGGTGAGTGGAATTCATGAGGAAGCACATGAGGACGACGTTCATGGAAGATTTGCTGAGTATGGAGAAATTAAAAGCTTGCATCTCAATTTGGATAGACGATCTGGATTCTTGAAGGTATTTCATATAATTGAACCTTGTTATGCTTGATATGCTATTATTTAAATTGACGAGACACTTTATTTTATTTAGGGCTACGCATTGATTGAGTACGAACATTTTAAGGATGCAAACGCCGCAAAGAACGGACTGGATGGGGGTGACATGTTGGGTAACACTATTCACGTGGATTGGGCATTCATGAAGAAACCCTTGGCCACACGAAGTCGTCGCCGACATTAGGTCGTTCTCTGTTCTCACTGTTTTG
>JAAXNX010001638.1:0-16876 GCA_036491905.1 Folsomia manolachei | reverse complement strand
GTGGTTCAAAACAAAATACAACCGTTTAACATTTAACATCGGTATTGCATCAATCAGTTACTTCAATGAGCTAATGTTTGACAGAAGAGAAAACCGTTTAGCTTTAATGCAGTGGATGAGATCAAACGATTTACATGAAAATGGGCGATGCTTATTAAATTGTTGCCATAAAATGGTTAAACGGTGAAATTAACCTGACAAGTGAATTTTTATTGCCGAAAGTCTCCTCATTCAATAAAATCAATAATACATCCATGGGCGGAGGAATTCCTTTGTTATCAGCAGTAACGAATAATAGCTAATTTCTATGTAATTAATGTAACTTGAGACATAACTTATTAGCAAAGATTTAGCACGTATCAATTACGCTCATCTCGTAATCATAATTGCCAAGTAGCATCATATATGATCAAAAACTTATGAGCCATGCATCAACAAATCAAGCTTTCATTTCTCTAGTCTAGTGCAAGAATTCACTAAGCCCATTACTATCCGTCGATTACTATCCGTCGCAAAATAAATAAATTTCAAATTATGTTCCACCACGGGATACTTGCATATCACGAAACTCAACTAAATGTTGTGAATTCCGGTATCAGGGGAGTCCTTATGATTCATTATCGCAATTTTGAGTGCAACTAAACAAATCAACATGTTACAAGTAGACTTTGCTAATAATTGCCGATCACACGAAAATAAATATTATGTATTATAGATGTATGTACTAATTAATAATGTATATGATCTTGTAATTAGTAATTGAAATGGAGCTCATAATACTTGTCCTATCAACTAACAATAATCCAGCAACACATTTCCTTGATGCTAAAAATTAATATAAGTGACATCCAGCAACACCTTTCCTTGGTGCTAAAAATTAAATGTCATCAATTGCATTTCATTGTATGAAATTCATACAATTCAATAACAAAAAGCTAAACGTGGCATGAAAAGTATCAAATAATAGCACTCGTCTAGCATAGAAGACTGCTACAGCAAAGAGGGAACATAGAAGTTCTATTGCAGCAGAAATCAACAATTAAGAATGAAAAATTAAACTTCGCAGAAATTAGAGGTCACTACAAATATTAAAATGCAGGACACCAACTAAAACAGATATTTGAGCTATGTTGAGCTTTACATAAACTTATCCATGTTCATAATCAACCAGCAAGCTCGTGCCTATTAAAATAGTTGAGTCCTAACACATACAACCAAACAAACGCCCCAATTAAAATTTCAAATTAAAAAAATAATCTTACCTCGGCTCCAAATGATCAAAGTCATTTAAGCATAGTTCGCGAGAGTCGTGTGAAAGGTAAATTGTGTCCACGTCCTGAAACAAATAACAAATAAAAATTAATGGGATTGCTAAAGGATTTAAATTTACAAAAAAAAACATTTTTTTATAAATAATAAGGCAGTGCCAACTCTTCCGCAACATTCATTGCATACATGGCACCATCATCAGTACATAGATAAGGCATAGTGTGAACAGGAAATGTCAGCCGACACAACTTAAAAGATGATACTTTTGTTTAAAGACAAAACGTGATGATGCCCATAGTTTTGCTAGTTGCCTGGTGGATCGCATCAAGCGGCACAACAAAGAGCTGGTTAATTTAAATCACAAACAATACAGCCTACAAATCTCAATCCGCTTAAAATGTCCCTTTTGATGAGAAGTTTTCGCGTTGAATCAAAGGGTAAAGTTACAAGAGGAGATTAATGAACAATTTACGACAGATGTAAAACAAAGACGGTGTTAAATTGACAGCATTTCGTCGGACTCTGAATGCTAGGTTGCGAAAACTTGTAAATTCTAGTGACTATTTTCTACTTTGTCCCCACCCCTTCTACATAATTAAATAAAAAACAATCATTGTTAAACCACGTGGCATAGTCGAAATCTTCATTTCGGTCGTCACCTGGAACTCGATTAAGGCAACCTAGAATTCAAATCCCATTTTGATAAACAACCACAATAAGCAATTGCCCAGAAGCAATGGGGTGTTTCCGCTAATCAATTCGAAATAAGTTTATGAAAATAAAAATCAGAAACCGGAAAACTCTTAGAAAACATGTCAAAGTCCAAATCGACTTACTTTCAGAACAAAGCCACAAACAGAACACATGCCTTTCTCTCATGCATTTCATTTCAATCCGCAACAATGTGCGACTTAATGCTTCATTTAACTCTCATTTTTTAAAGTCCATTAAAACCTCTCAATCTAAATGTGCAATGAATGCTTTCAATTATTTAGAGCCGACATCACTCTGCCAAAAATTAGAGAAAATGTAGAACAACTTCAAAATATGCATACACATGTAGGAGCGAATTGACAATATGCGGCTCGATTAGACTGATCTGACATTCTCATCTTTCTCTAATCTAATGACTTGCCGTCACACTAACTACCATTTTCAGTAGTGATAAATGAGTTGTGTAGCTTTAATCTGACGATTTCATTTCACATTTGACATTTTTAACCCAACCCATTTCAAGTTTTTCTTCAAGATTTCAATTGAGGACTGTCTGCATACTAAAAGTAGAAAATTGAACATGCATATTCATCATTGATTGGTCATTAGTGATTAGCGCTTAGTAGCGTTATGAGGGCAAATTTGAAATCCGGTAGCTTGAGCTGGTCAGGCAAACAACACTTAAGTAATGATTGCAAGGTTTTCATCGGAGAAGGAAGGGGAAAACTGCGAGCAACAATCAACTAAATACGATTGGATATTTACATAATTCTGTAAGATGACCCTTATTTCTGTTTTACAAGTGAATTACAACTTTACAGCCATAATAACACACTTCCATCTTCACTTATCTCTTTCATCAACTCAAATCTACATTTCATCGCTAACAGCAAAATCAACTCAGTGCCAGTTGACAGAATTGGAATGGTATAAAAGGACAAAAAGCGGATAATATGTATAAACCTGAATTTGATTAACCCGTATTTTCATCGAAGCGGAAATGACTGCACTGACTTTTTTGCAACAATAAAGACCTGTATTTATTACGGAGGGTCACAAAGAGATTTAAAAACACGTAGAAACACACCCTGTGCTATACAGGTATCATTTAGTACCAATTTACTTAGGGTCATATTCGTTGATAGCATAATCATTTTGGGCGGAACCAGTTGTGCATTTTTGCAGCAATAAAGTGTCATTCTAGCCCTGAAAATTTAAAATGTCAAGCAGATAACATTTCAATCCAAGTTCTGAGAGGTAATAAAGCAATAAATAACCAGATTTTTGTCATATGACAAATTGCATTGCATGTATAGAACCCCTAGAGTATTAAAGTAATACAACATAATCTAACCAGCGGTAATAAGTTAAGGAAACGGACTAAAATTTCCATAATGTACATAATTTACTACTAATGAAAAAAACAAGAAACCATAATTTTATTTTGAGCAGAGTAAATTAAAGTATTAGAGGCAGTATTGTTTACATATGAAACTGTGACTTGTATATGTCAACTTGGGCCCAGGTGAGTTCTTTAGTTGATTGGGAGAGTGACCCACTTGCAATTATTGAGATTTTTATTTAAGACGCCTTTAAGCCACTCGGCAGGGCCACTCAATCAAATTACATCTCATTCTCTACCTTCTTAAATTTAAATCTACACATAATTGAGTGAGTTAAATCGGACTGCGAATAAAAGAGAGTGGTACAAATGCAGCATTAAATTAGTTGGACAGTCACAGAAAAGAATTGGCTTACAGAATTTTATCACTATTTTGATTTTCTATTTTGTGCAAGTGCAACCGGATAAGAAACTTTCACAAGTCATAAGTGAACCTCTCTCTCCTAATTCTAAATGCAATGGGAAATTATGCTATCAAACCGAAGTCTATCCGGAAAAACTAATAAGAATAAATTTCGTGAAGCATAAGCTCTCAATTCTATACTGGCAAACTCAATATTGTTAATAAATGTAATTTACAAAGTCATGACGGATGATACAGATATATTGGCTGTACTACAACATGAAGCAGGTTCAGGTTGAAGTTGAGTAGATCTATTAATCAATAAATCAACAATTCATGAACTGAACAAGGATCTCAATATTATCTATGTATCAGCTAACATTGTTGTGCAAATCTTTTCCATTGTAATAAAACTTTAAAAAATGAAAGGGAGTGGAATGCAGATCACTTGCCCTAAATAATTTTATAAAAATAAAATTTTGAATTGTCTTGTCTAATTGAATTATATCGATGTGATTGTGAATGCTATTATTATTTGTGCGTCGACACTCGTGCTTCGTGCATTCAGGCTGAAAGCACTTCAGAGATACACCCACAGCTCACACGACTTAATAAAAGCTAACAGAATAGTAGTACAGGTAGCGTTTTGGTATGATTTACAAATACCTCCTGCAAATGAGGGTCTAAATGTATTTCTTTGCAAATCAGTGTCACGAAGCAAAACAATGAGTTCAGGTTATCCTATTGGCCGTGCTATTAATGGGCAAGATAATTGGCAATGTCCTGCGGTGATTAAATATGATTAAATATAAAAATGACAACAATATGACATACAGTGACATTTATTTGGCATGTGTTTGCAGACTTGTCAACATGCTCATGAAATAGTTGCTGAATTAAGATTACGGAATACCACAAAAAACACTGAGAACAGACGGCTACAGAATACAGACTGAAAAAACACGTAGGGGTTTGAAACTTTTAGTGTAGTAACCCCCTTCTTTAAATCCAACCATACAACTACTATATCGGTAAAAGTCCAGTCAAAATGGTAACGAAATCATAGGACGCAAGACAATAATGAGAGGCCACATGTTTTCTCCGGCTTTCCTATTACTGTAAGAAATGAAACTTTGCAACAGAGTAATGCACTGTTATTACATTGACTTGAGTTATCAAAACCCAAGGGAGCATCAAATTCTATCCAATCTTTCCTGGTTTAGGCTACTTGTACTTTGCCAGGTTGCTTCCAACACTATAGAATTTCTCGCCCACTTTCCTCTCCCCACACCTTGTCCAGTCACAGTCAGCCTGAGTCTATGTTTTACTTGGTTGCGTTTGTTGGATGAAAAGTTTGAAGTCTACCAACCAGGAGAAAGAGGAAATGTAAGAGGGTCCTTTGCCGAAATTGGGAAAGTTTCAAGCTACTTTGGAACCAGAAACAGACAGACAGGGCTTTCTGGAGTAACATAGTGATACAGAGCTCGTAGTAATAGTAGTAGTAGTAGCGTGGGAGGATGATATGAAGCTTTTCTCTAGGAAATCAATAAACGCCTTGTGCGTGGCCTAGTTCTTTGGTTTATTCACGGAGATTGAGACTGCAGACTAGAAATTGTACGGCCAGGAGACTTTCTCCCACCCACCAAGTCATCCAACCAGACCATACAGATCCAAACATTGAGCTAACCACTGAATTTTGCACAGCTTCCACTTTTCCCAGGCACTACTGTCCAATCAAGGCTCATCTCTCGCCAACCATAGCTAATATATTCCCGGCTTAATTCCATAACTGGGTGGTGTCCTATGCCATCACAGAGAAATAAATGTGACTGGCGAAAGATAAATTCGAGACATATATCCCGATTCTAGAGTGAAATTATTATAAAATTTACCCTGAAATAGTCAAATGGTAACAACAGAAAAAAATAAACGACAATCGCCCTTTCTTATTTTTAAGATGATAATGCGTGGATACTATTCCGAGGATAGCATTCACAAAATTTGAAAAAGTTCTCATATGTGTATGTTAAAGCAAGCCCAAGAAGACTGTACTCGAAAAAACTATGATTTACCAGTGCACTTACATATGTACAAGTAAGAAGCGCATAGAGAAGCCATTCCAACTTCCTTCCTGCTCTAATTCATCTATTGAGCTCACTGAAGTATTGAATCATCAAATCATCTTGGATCAAGTGCCGCCTTTTTACCTATTTACATGGATGAATGAGTACACATTTCGCTGAAGTTGCAAAAAAAGAAAGTACAATAGCACTCTAACAAGAGAATGGAAATGGGAAATTTGTCTGGAGCTAAATCTGCCAGCATCGACCAAGTTTGTCTGGTTTACAAGAATGATAAATCAGGATTCCATCAGTCAAACACCATTTATCTCTTGCGATTGGTGAAACATATATGCTTGACTCCTCAATGCAAGCTGGATCTCAATAATTACAGTATTCCCTTCTTCCTCATTCTCAATTATTTTTGGCATAATCCGAGCAATTTTATAATTTGAATAAATGTTCTTAAAGTTCTCACATTCGTCAAGTGAATGCATACCATATATCGTGGGTTTCATTTCAGTGACATTCCCAGTCGTGCAATGTATTTAAACGTATATAATCCACACATGAGCTGTCAACAAACTCTCGACACTAAAATTTATTATTATTTATACATTCACCACAAAATGGAACACATCCAAAGATAGAACTGAATAATTACACTTCCTTTCCAGACGGCAATAATTTTTAAATGAAAAGTAGTAAACTTTTACTTCCTTGTCCGTCTAATTTCTACAGGTTGTTCTACAACCTGTATCCCAATTTAGCGCTGTAATTACTTGCAATCATAACAGTAGGGTGGAAGTCGTGTATAGTAGTCATTAAGAAACATGTATTCAAATCTATAAAACTAATGGAAAGTTAATTCAATTTTTCGTCAAGCATTCATGAATGGAAACCCAGAGATTTGGTCAAGTAAATACGGGGATCGGGAGATCAAATGTGTAAAAAAGGGACTAAAACTTGGTGTTTACCTTCTTCTCGATCAGATTTCTAAATCCCATTAAATCACCAGTTCCAATAATACAAGATCCGGTCCAGAACTTGGTTTGCTATTTTCACGCAATTGCCTTTAGTCGCACTCAAAGTCCAACTATACGACCATGGGCTGTTTTAGTACAACACGAAATGACGAAAAGCGAAGCATGAGCTAAGGTAAGGATCGTTTTTACGATCAAACTAATCCTACGAAATCAAAGTCAAAATCACTGCAGTCAAAAATTCGACTTGACTTTCAGTCAAGGTAGCCGATCAAATTACAAATTTTCTTCAAGTTCGTTTTCGCTAAATTTAGTGTAAATTAAAGTGCATTGAATCATACACGATCAGATACGTCAAACTAACATCTGAACGCCTGTTTGGGTTAAGTGTCATTCAATAAACTTTTTCGTTCCTGTGCTATTGCAATTGTAATTTGGAGGAATTATTTTCTACAAAACTTTAATGATTGAAGAAGGTGATATAGCAATCCTTCGTTTTCCGTTGGCACCACTAACTCGAGAAATGAAGTCATTTAGTAGAAACTCTGCACCAGGTAAGTACTGCACATACTCGCCACTATTTATTCATAAGCACACACCAGTTTTGACTCAAAGATCTCTAACTTTAGTTGTACCTGCACAGATATTTGTTATCGCCTTTTGCATCGTTAGTTCCAAATAATTTGGTTTGGAAATTTCATAAACAAAATTCTATCGGGCCACTACTTACCACGATCAAAAATCACTCTTTCAAACTCTTGCCAGTTTTAGGTGAGCGAGCAAGACATTCGATGATTGTTAGCTCGATTGTTGGGTTGATATCGAGATGAACAAGCACTGCTTGCTTACTGGCCTCCCTTCACTGAACTGACTGAGTCACTGACACTCGAAGAAAATGTAATGTAAACATAAATGTTGTTGCACTATAGCGCTTAGGTAAGTAAGCTCGACTCTGTAGTAAAGCATCAGGTAAGTCTCACCTCATCTCAACTCCAACTAACGGGAAATTGGATTCATTTTAATGATATGATCCAATCCTCACCTCCAATGTACAATAAGGTACAAGCGAATCTATCCCTATCCAAAGTTTATTGGGAGACCAGCTTAAATTCTCTTACAATTAAGAATGCTTGTAGGATTGTAACAATGTACGCGACGAAGATTCGGAAGAACTCAAGTAGCATGCATAGCTTTAAAAAACGTCTTAGACTGTCCACCAACAAACTCCATCCCAAACTCTAACCAAGGGAAAATAGATATGGCAGAGGATAATATTCTGATCGTGATAAATTTTAGCAACATTCACTCTGATGTACCAGCACTAACAAGATTACAATTATTGTGGTGTACTAGAACTGCATAAATGAAGTGCTCGACTGCTCTCACATTGTTTCGGCCACCGTGGTTTGAACAAGAATATTTATAAATGCTAATATCTGTAAATGTAAAAGTATGTTTAATTTGCACACCCACCAAGAATAGCCACAACAATGATAGAAAGCAAAAAATAAATGACATTTATTTATTTTAGTTCGTAAAATAAAACAATGTATAAGCAAGGTTCCTCTGAGGAAGGCAGTGACAGTCTCATGAACTTTGTTGAATAAATTGTATAACCATTTCGAATGAAATTGATGCATCTTTTTGTGAACGGTGAAGTATAGCAAAGTATTAAACAAGAGCCCCTGAATATTAAGAAAGGAGGCAATGGAAGACTAATTTTATAAAATAGTTTCTTTTATTTTCATCAGAAGAGTATTATTTAATTTAACATGGATCATGTTATTAAGATTTAAAAAATTCAAAGGAAACCGAATAGGAAGGATAGTGATAGTTCATTGTAGGCTAATTTGGCAACAACTGTATTATGTCATTGGTGTACTTGGACATTTTTTATAATCAAATAATGAAGTAAAAAAATGATTTCGCGGAATCTAATACGGATTCTGGATCCTCAGCTTACCTTTATACATTGATGAACCTAAAATTAATTATCACCCTGTACCAAACAAGACTGATTCTAAGATTCTTTTACATGAAAACCGTTACTTCGTACACTGGCCGGGAGACATTAAGTTTCCCCATGAATTACAAAGAAACACGGCAACTTAACAATTCAATAATAGTCCAAGACAGCCTAAAACTGTGAACCTCAAGTTGAAAATTGGATTTAAATCACAATCAGTAAGGTGTGAAATCCCCCTGCGGTTTTATTGCCTTATTTTTTCCCTAAAAGTTCAATTTTGATTTGTCTTTAGTGACTGAGACGAGTCTTGGTGCAGCTAGCGAACTCAGTCGTATCTCTTTTTATTAAATACATTGTTGACTCATCTTCATCTATCTCTGCTGGTACATAGAATAAGAGAGATAATTACATCATGTTCAGTTATGTTGAACATGATGGAAGTATTATCTTTGCAATTAGGATGAAACGGGACCAGACAGGCAGGGATGAAATGAGAATGTAAAGAATGTTATGAAATGTCAAAATCTTTCGAGACGAGCAAAATTCATTTATAAAAATTGGCTGTCTTAAATTCCCTTGAAAAACATGATACTAAAGAAGCTCCGTTACAAAATGTAATAGCTTTGTCAGTAATTGCACAATAACATACAAATTCTAAATTCTGATAATTCAATAAATCTGCAATAGTGACCTAATCTGCCGGAGGACATAATTACTCAAACAAACGTCATAATGCACGGTAGAAAAGGGATGCTTTTGGTATTGGAATAAGCTACACTTTGGAATAGTGGAATACAAATTTTAAAAAACTATTTTCATGAAATTGTCCTTCTTTGCATAAAATGCTTGGCTCCTTATTTTCAACAGTTATCATTCTTTATCCTTATTTGAAACCGTGATAATTTGACTCGAACGAAAAATATGCAAATATGCACATTATCACAAGAGAGCACCTCAAGCATAAGTTTATATAGTTTGGTTTCACCCACGCCCAGATATTACTGCGGTTTGGCTTATTTACTTCCCCACAGTCCGAAAATGAGAAGAAAAAGCCGTTTAAGCTTTTCATAAGAAATTGCAAATTCATTCATATTTTTTAATCCCCGTGTTTTTAGAGTCAAGCTGTAACTGCAGAAAAAAGAGAAGTGTTTCTAAATTTTATTACAGAAATGCAATCCAAAGTTAACGTCGCTTTTGCATTTACCTATTTTGCAGAATGAATTATATCATCCCTTAAGTTAATCATCAACAATCCATCAAGGCAAGGATTTCTCATAAAACATAATTTTCAGAATGGGACACCGACAACTGTAATAAGAGATGTAAAATCTCGGACAACCAGCATCGTAATATAACACCAACAATCGGGATGAGAGGGAGGATTACATAATTACAAACTCATAATCATTTAA
Source organism: Folsomia manolachei (assembly GCA_036491905.1). Taxonomy (NCBI): domain Eukaryota; kingdom Metazoa; phylum Arthropoda; class Collembola; order Entomobryomorpha; family Isotomidae; genus Folsomia; species Folsomia manolachei. Next base: position 6,727 of record JAAXNX010001638.1, on the reverse strand, counting down.
AACGTATGCAAAGAATGTCAGCCAAAACCTTCAAATCATGGTTTTGACATTTGAAACCAACCAAAATAATAATGAAAACCATCAATTAAGCGGACACAAGAAAATGCAATGCTATACAATTTTCGTCTTAAATTTCTTCTATCATTATTTCAAGATAATGGTGAACGCTGGTTCTTTGAAATATGATATTCTACTCAGGTTGAAGTTTTCCAAAAAAGAAATAGAGAAAAAGATTTTGGTGAAATAATAAAATTTGTTCTGCTGGCTGGGTGCACGATGTTGCAGTTGAATTCCTTGGCCCAATCTAAATTTATTATTAAATTGACGATCCCAAGCGAATACAGTAAATTTACTGGAAAGGTCGACACTACACCCAGGCTAAGTTATTCTGGAATGATGAGGAGTCAAGGCTAAGCAGAAGCAGACTTAGGTAGCTTGTGCAGGGGGGTTAAAGTTGGTCGATACATTTGGTACTGCACACAACAGGAAGGGAAAAGGAAATTGAAACGTAATTTTGTTACCCACTTCATAAATTCACTTTTTTCCCTATCAACTGACAGTTTAGAGTCGTAGCAAAGATGGATGAGTGGGAACTACAAGTTTTCTGTTACCAGGATTCGTGTGTCGTCGTAAAAATTTCTGATATAATTCTAAATCCTGAAGTGTTTAGGAAGGAATTCAAATTGCAAACGGTGTAAAAATAGTTTACACACAAACATAGATTGCCTTCATTGCATTAAATCGAAAAAGTTGGCACATTCCATTTCAAAGTCGAAGCCTCCTTCTTTTATTTTAACACAACTGTGTCTTAACTACAAAAGATTAAAATATACTGTTTATTATTCACCCAAGCAAAACAATAAAACTTTCCCCAGATTTAGCTTTAAACTCTGGAAAAACTTTCTCTCGGACTGAAACTTAAGACAATGAAATTAAAGACTATGTGGGTATATCGCCAAGTATAAAGGTAATTAAGTTACCCCTATATTCATTATGCCAAGTGAAAGCACTATCGGCCTGTTGGGAAAAATAAAAAAAACAGAATGCTCCTATCTATTAGTATACTTTTCATAAATGACTAATAAGCGGAGACATATAGTACATTCTTTGCCAATTTGGATAATAGTCGTGCATTCGAAAAAAGACCGTGCAGCACGCTTGCAAGGAAAATCCAATTATTATGACTGTCTCAAGCTCGGCCTAAAAGAGCCACATAAGGAGTAGGAGACAATAAAATAAATGTTCACATTATTCACTGGTGCCGCTCTCAACTCTCAGGTAGATTAAGCCCACTTGGAAATATTACATACTCACTTTTGAATTATTAAGAAACTTTCTCCACTTTCTCCACATTGAATTCTTTTCCCCAGCATTTCTGGCTTTACCGGAAATTCTGATGAACAAAGTGGAATGTTCAATTTAGAGCATAGAATGAATGAAACGCGATCGATTATGACCAAAGTAATTGGTCAGTGGCAAGTCCCAAATGGAATGAATGCAGAATTCATTAATCCACCCCTCTTGCTCTTATGAAGCAGTGGGGTCAGCATAGATCCAGAGATTGGAGTCAGGAAAGGTGATAAGAAAAACGTTACCATATATGGCAGCAAATGTTGTCGAAACAGCACGTGGTTCGTCTGGAGGGGTGGGTAAACTTTTAATAAGCTTTACACTCCACAAAGAAAAGTCTGTCGGATTCGTGGCCAAAAATAGAAAAAATAAAAGAAACTTTTCCCTTGTGTCCTCTAAACAATTTGTCGGGATCATATTTGATTCAAGTAAATGTTTTTTTATTTTACTCTTAGAAAAGATCGAGTGAGTGTAAGAGGTGTGGGCACCGGAGGTTGGAACGAGTATAATACAAAATGAGAATTGCAACTTTACCAACTTAATCGTATTACAAATCATAAATTTTAATAAAATCGAGTAGATAACTTTTAACGTACAAATGGTTCCACAGTCATGCATATTATCGGGTACATTTAGATGGAAATACTTCTTCGGTATAACTCTACACGGCCAATTTCAAGCACATCATAAAATGACCGAACTCTCATAAAATGTAAGATATCAAAAGGACTAAGCCTGACTGCTTAGTACATAAAATATCACACATGCCGTGTTGGTTAGACCTTTCTTTTCTACTGCAACTGAAACACAAACGACGTGCAACAGACGAGTAGATCAAGAGTGAAAGAGGGAGGAAGCAACTTCAGCTGAGAAAGGGGAGAATGTAAATATACAGGAGGGGAACTTAACTTAACTTTTACCAAAACCGAATTTTTCCATTAAAACAAGCGATGAAAAACCCGGGTTTCTCTTTCTCAATCTTACACTCCCCACGAAAGATCAATGAAGAGAAAACTAAACCGACAAATGTCATTTGAAATATCAAGCTTGCTTCTGAACCAGTGGCAACAAAATGATACCTGGTTCAAGTCATCGTCATCGCAGGATTCTCAGTCTCTGATTAAAGAAAGTACGCACAAAAAGCAAATGCCTAAAGTCGATGTAAGTAAAAAAAAAAGTGACTTCCGTTAATTTAATAAGTTCCCGAAATCACATCTCAGCAAATCCAAAACAAAAGTAATGTCTTCTTAAACGAAAAGTCGACTTGACGCCAAGCCTAACCAAATTTGGGGGAGTGCAGAAGTTGTCATTTGCTTGACATTCCTTAATACCCGATTTCCCACACATCAACATCAGATCTTGACATTTTCACCCGTTTGGAGCAGATAACGATGATAACGACCTCCAAGCTACCCGATTCCAACAGTATCAATCAATCGGNCAGATAACGATGATAACGACCTCCAAGCTACCCGATTCCAACAGTATCAATCAATCGGATATTTTTAGGGTCGGTATTCATCATGTCAATCTAGTTAAAGGATGATAGAAAACCGAACCCACACATATTATGGAACTTCGCAAATTCTGAATGAATCAAAGAAAAAAAAAGATATTAGTAGTGGTCCCGTAATGTTGAAGAACAACAAAAAATGTGTTCTTATGAAAACACAACACAAGGATATGAATGAAGAGGAAAGGAAGGGCAGAAATATTAAAACAGACGAGTTCCAATCAAGTGTTCTCAATCCCAAGAAAACATTCCAGATGAGATGGGCTAAAACTCTCCAGTATTTGGTAAAACATATTTCCTTCTCGCTAAAGAACCAAATGAATTGGCTGGATCTTATTGGAAAAGTGACTTCTGCTTCATTTCTTTCATCCTTCTCCATCTCTCCTTCCAGCCAACTCTACTCTTTTTTCTTAGCGTCTACAAATTGAGGGGATTCTTCATTTACGACAGATGAAGGTAACAGGCTGGGTTAGCGTTAGCTTAGAAGACATACAAACAGACAACTCAAGACAGTAAGGAGAAGTCAAGACAAGTCATCAATTCTTCACCAGCCACTTAAGCCTTCAGCACACATAGTCTTCATACCAATTGGTACCAACCAGCTGCCACAACTGTTATAAACCCAGCATTTGTCCACAAATCATATTTTAATGAATATGAACAGTTAGCAACATCCAGCTCGTTATCATATGCGCATCAGAGGTTTTTAAATAGTAGAAAAAACTAATAGCGTACGCATATGTGCGTGGTTCTTAATGAAATTCTAAACATTGTCACGTCATAACACTCGCCCGTACTGATAAAGATTTCCCTATGAATGAGACAAAAACGTGGTTTAAAATTAATTTAATTAGATTCCGCTTAATAAATGCGTTCCACAAAACGGGACACAATAATAATACCAATTCCTGCGACAGACAGACGGACCAGACTGGATTGGATTGGACCGGGGAGAAATTGGATGTATCGAGGATCAAGGGATAAGGGATCATGTTTCAGAGGACAAGAAGGAATGTGACATGAATCACAAGTGACGATTATCCAGTTGGAAAATAACCCTCCTGAACTCGCCGGTTTAGAAAGTTGAGTCAGTGTATGGAGGAGAAAGCATAAATCGTATTGAAGGGGAAAGAACAGGCTTGTTTGGTTGTTGGTGTGGGTCGACAGTTCACAGAACTAGAATCACAAGAACCCACGCCACAAAACCATAATACGCAATTTCATCCAATAGTTTCTCCACGACAGGATCCCTTTCCACCGACAGGAACAAGTCAAAAACAACTCCAGCCTGGCTGGTTCAAAGGCCATGGCCACAAGCAATATTCGAATTGAAACAGGGATTGGTCTTACCAACGTAAGGGACAAGTATCTTGTTTAAGGGATTGGGTTTGAAATCAGAGTCCAGAAAAATGCTGGTATCATTACTCATGAGCAAATGGTGAATGCAGATGCAATCCTAAACCTTTAAACTTCTACCACCCCAATATTTGGATCCATGCACACTATTATAAAACAAATAATTTCTTACCCAAGCAACTTCTTCGCGATACGGCAGTCCTAACAAGTCACATCATCCATGCATACTGAGTTGAAAAGCCTCCACAAGGGCCAACTGACCCCGGAGCAACGAAGCTGGATCCAAAAAGTAAAAGATTAGAGCCTGAAGTTGAACTAGTTGAACTGACTAAATTGGTGGTGGAGGAATTTGCATTGTCTTGTTCTAGAGACGAGGTACTCTTGGACTTTGGGTATGGCACTGGCGTTGAGCTCGAAGTCAAACCACCGCTGATTGCTTCCACCACTTCCACTTCCGCTGCTCCCTCCATCAAATGAAACGTCCAGTGTCAGGTGTTGAAGTCTGTGAGCTGGAAACACGTCGATCTTCCGAACCAAATTACTGCGAAAGAAAAACAACAAAATTCATCGAGTATTATGCACGGCTGGAAAACATTTTAGTTTAAAATACAACGAAAACAATATTGGTTAACAAACATACTAGAGAGGAATCCCCGGAAAAGTCTCATTCAATGCTGTCAACAAAGTGACAATCATTTTATCAATCATCTCCGCTTTGTCAGGGTCAGGTATCAGGAAGCTGTGACTCTTATCATTCGCTGTCAGGACCAGCTGAAAACAAAAAAGCCAGTATTCATGTCATCAAATTTTATAAACATTATATAATGATGGAAAGCTGAACTTAAGTACGTAACTCAATGATTCATCTAATTTCTAATTTCACTGTCCCATTTTCAAGATCCAAAGCCAAAAAGTATATGAGACAAAGTTATAGTTTGGTTATCCAGGATAACTCTATCTATCTCTTTCTGTGTATTTTATACAAAATCTGGTGAAAAGACAGCAGGGGAACAACAAGCAAAGCTTACCAAGTATTTTAAATAATTTGTATTCTAGGAACAGCTTTCGGCATTCTAATCTCAAGTTTGTAAAATGTCTTACTAAACTCAACATTAAGGCAAACATCCATTTACAACGCTCAACCCTCTAAGAAAATATTTTCTTGACAAAAAACAACGGCCCTCCTTGGCAAGGAATCCATCCCAAGCAACCATTACAATAATGATGGCGTTGGGAGGAATCTGCACTTTGAAACAGAGATTTTCTTTACATTCTCCAGGGCGAGAATCTTCGTTCTTATGTGTTTGCTTTTATAATCCTACATCTCAGTAATGTTATCACGTTCCATGTCATAACTTTGTTCTTTACTTTTACAGCAAACAACACCGTGCTTCAACACATATTTAATCAATTTCCTGTATACAAATTTTATAAGATTTGGCTTATTACCTGGTTATTCTTCCGGCTCTCAATAGCTTGTATCTCAAGGTAGTGAAAGTGGAAATCAATCTGTTTGTGAAAGAAAACATAGTTTGATTTAGATTTTTATCATACAAATTAAATATATGAGATACACGCAATTTTTACATAGCATGGGTTTGTCCATCTTAAATACTTCCAAGTTTTCTTTTTTATGTTTGAGACTGGCAGTAAAACTACATTGTTCGTTGCAGTTTTTCCTGATGAGTATAGCAGAAAACAAAAAAGCTAACTTAATTGTGTTGATTTAGTTATCTAATTCGCAACATAACCCCTCATTGTGCTTAAACAAATCCCGAGAACGCATAATTTTGTAACTTTCATGAATCAAAGAAAGTAAATCGTATCCCAACCAGTTCGAATACATAGATATTCATATTATTATTATTAAAATAGTGTTACAACACAACGACGACTGCACATATTCTAGGGTACACTTGTCAATTTAAAACATTCAGACGCATAGAAAAAGCACAAAACTTGGTGAAAATTATTTTATTGTGCAGTCTTCACGTGTTTATATAGCTCATTCTCACGTTTTTGCAGCATCTGTACAAAACACACTACCGCCCATAAAATAAAAGTAAGGATAATGGGATTGACTTACGCGTGGAGGAACTTTCAGACAGAAGAGTCGACACGGACAGAACACCTGGAAATATAAAACACACACGTTTAGATTATCCACTTTCTCCCTAAATGAAACGAATTTAGTCAACAAAACACAAAAGAAGAAAAGCTTAAAGTTTCTGCCGGTTGTATGCACTAAATGAAGTGATGGTTGGATTGAATAGTTAAATTGAATAGATTCAATCTTCCTTTCTTTCCAGCTTTCACTCCAACTTTCCACAAAGTATTTCACTCGCCTAATCGAGTGGAGAATAAATGGCCATTTACAAATTGAATTGCACAATATATGAAGGAAGAGAGTTACGGAAATAAACAGGGTTAAATTAATTTAGCGCAAGTTGTTAATTTGTCATCCACTTTAAATTAATTGGCCTGAGAAAATGTTCCAGAAAGAATATT
>JAAXNX010001637.1:0-16884 GCA_036491905.1 Folsomia manolachei | reverse complement strand
GAGTCCAACTAGTACAGATCCACCGGTGAGGGGTCATAAAAGCTAAACTAGGGTTAAATAAAATCACCCCTTCGTTCTCGAGTCATGCAAACTACTAGAAGCAGCACTTATAGAATTTGGTGTAGAAAAACTCCAGTTAAGTGGCGATATCCTTAGTTTCTTCGTTTTCTTACGGTTTTCATACCTCACAATCATGATTATTCGCCGCTTACATTTGACATATGGTGCAACAATCTTATGCAAAATTGTAGTTTCGTTTTATAAGTGCCGTTGAAACTTAACGTAACCGTCAACGGATTAGTGTATTACAACCATCATTATTTATCCAGTTCACTTTTCCCATTTTATACCATTTATGTTTTCACAGTCTCAAGCAATAAACCAGAAAAAGTCTTGGTCTGAGCAATTAAAAGTCAAACAGCTAAACCAACTGACATCCCGTACCAAAGCAATCGAGATTCTAGAATCATTTCGGTGCATGAGCAAGCAGTTGCAGTAAGAAACAGATTATATTACCACAAACAAGAACAACTTGGTCTGTACTTCGTGGATTGAATAAAAATATGGACTTAACAACTAAAAAGTCGTCGGTTTTGTCTTTGTCACAAGTATTTACCATAGCAGATGCACATGGCACCTATTTACGATGAGCATGCATATGCTTAATTCCTGGTAATGCAAACCAAATCATTGCCCGTCATGTACCAACAATTCCTATGTAATATGAGCAATATCTCATCCGTGTCAGAGTTCAGCGGTTCACTACGTCCGAGATTTTGTAATCCAAAGCAAATTATGCGTCAGTTGGTTGGAATTTGCTAAACCAGATCCATGCCTGCCATGCAAATCAAGACTTGACTTGTCTGTTATTAATTACCTAACAATTTAACCAAAAGCTATGCTATTACCATGATTTTGGCAGATAAGTACAAGTTTTTCTACATCAAAACAAATTAACTCGTGTTTCACTAATGGTGAATTGCATGCAAATGTGTAAAACAAATCCAGAATCTGTAATAATATTCAGTTTACAGTAGTTTTAATAGCATCTCATTATCTGACCAAGAGTCAGAGAAAGACAGCACGCATTGGCAAATCAACTTTTCTTCTTCGAGTCGCTCACCATTACTATTCTCATCTGTACACGAAGGATTAATGAGGATTGGGAAACTGTAGTTAAACAATAAATAAGAATCTGATGAATTGGATTTTGATGTGCTACTGGTTTCTTTCTCTTTAAAGGACAAGACCACCCAAATTAGACTTTTGATTGAGCGAGCAATATACGCATACACAATCTAATAAGATAGTAAAGGATGGGCTCACATACATTTTTAGAAATTCAACTCACCTGTATGTAAGAAAAGATGGTTTTTGAGATTGGTCTGCTTGGAGAAGCCTCTGCGACATACAGAACATCGATAAGGCCAAGAACCGCTGTGGACGTAGCCGTGACTCTTCAAGTCACCTGGAGTAGGAAACGATTTTCCGCAGACTTCACACTTATGGGGCTTTTCCTAAGGTAAAAAGGATAAAATGAGTTACTTTTTCTTGAAACATGAATAAAATAAAATAATTGGCACTTGTAACTTTAAGCTTGAATGAACATTATTAATTTATATTCATGGCAAAGCACCGAGGAACAGGATGATTCATTAAAAAGTATTGGGTTTATTTTGTTGCAATACCAATAGTGACTTTTGATAAAGCTCTGTTCTTGCATAGTAAATAATGAAACATTTTACATCCAGCCCCACTTGCAAAATACAATAAAATAGTCCAACATTGTTGTAGATGGATTTGTTGATAACAGGTGAAGCGATTAAGACTAAACCAGATTCATTAACTGTGACTGACCTGTCAATCACATATTCACACAGCACCATTCAAATTCGCCAACCCAGTCTAACGACAGATTACAAATGTACATGTAGTGAACACCCTAAAATAATAATGAATCTCAGAGGTCGACCAAACGAGTGTAACATATGGTTTAATACGCTGTTAAGATTTTTACCAACAAGTGGCATCTTAATTTTCAATGTATCAAGGTGTATAACTTGATAAGACAGGATTGCACATTGAAATAATAATTGAAGTATTCAAGCCATAGAATTAAATGTCTCTACCTTCTATATCATTGATTCAAGCAGATTTAGTAAGTAGTTTCAAACGGTTTGAAACTAAATATGATCATTCCCAAGTCAGTCCCAATGTTTCTGCACCAAAGCAGCTTGTGAATCGGGCAAGATATAGTCATAAATCTCAACTTGCCTCCAAAAATCGTCAAATGTTTACCCATAGTTGATATCTCTGGCTTACTATCGTGACCTATGACTGTCACAACAATCATAACTTTATTATATAAAACATCTTTGTATACCTTTCAGTTCATCAATATGCCAATAATGACAAAACAAAATGGCTCAAAATCACTGAACAATACAATGCAATGTGTAAAGAAAACACATTTTCAGTTCATCGATATGCCAATAATGACAAAACAAAATGGCTCAAAATCACTGAACAATACAATGCAATGTGTAAGGAAAACACATTCAGAGCTAGGTTCAACGACTTAAAACTTGGCCATACTCTTTTACACACTACGAATTACAAGTTTTATGAAATGTTTAAAAATTCGTTGACAGACAGACAAAACATCCTCATGTAGTAGGATAAAAGCTGATGAAAAACTACATTTCATACAAAATCACAAAAGTGCCATAACTCAATCGAAAGATGGATCATCTAACAAGTAGCGAAAAGTTGGCAGGTACTGCTGCAGGAATAGATCATTAATTTATGCTGATTTGATAGTCTTGACTTAATCTGGATCGGCACTTGAACTGAATGTGAATTTATTATCTTCTTGCTCTGACTTGCCTTGATTCGATTGGATTTCGGTCTGATGAGAAACATCCCAAGGCGATACAACTCAGAGAAACAGGTTGCATTAAATTATATTATAGCAAATTTGAAATGCCACACCACACCGGTAATAAACATGATATTCTGTTTTTTAAAGTACTGGTGCTGATATGGTTTTTGAGTGTATGTTCTGTTTGGAATGGTTGATACAAGTACAGGGAAAGGCAGTGCCATGTAGTAATACATGAGCATGTTCTACTAGAAAGTCAATGCAAAAGGATTTAGTTACAAATGTTATAATGCACTTTAAAAGTGAATTTGATTTAAGTTTGGTTGAGTTTGTGGGTTTATTAGTATTAGTTGCTCGTACTTATTCCTTTCGTAGGAAGGAGATAGATAGATGGATGGCCGGATAAAGTTGAGACAGAAAAGGATATGAAAGAGTGAGAGAGATTAAAGTAGCTGCATTGCATTGCATTCTATTCTACATCATATAGTTCGAAGAAGGCGAAGAAATAAAGAAAAACATGAAAATGTCGGGCGGTTCCACCACCAGCAACCAAACCACATTGCAATGCGATACAATTAAATTGGTCTAACTAATTGTCGATGCAGGCCACGTTCTCGAACGCTGCTTAATTGGCCCTATATCGTTTTTCTTTTCTTAGTTGTTGTTAGTCGGGTTAACAAAAAATCATTTTCTTTCTTTGCTCCTATGGATGGATGGACATTGCCTTATGTGCTCAGCTTCTTCTTCTGGTAAAGTCACTTATGAGTTTTACAAGTCCAACTTTTTAACATGAATCTAAATAGCGTGCTTCAATAAGAAGCTCAGTTCTCCAGTTCCTTCCTACTAAATAAACCAAACATGCATAGAAGGCTCTTAACAAGCAGCTACTTTATTTTCATCCTGCGTAAAATAAAAAGAAACCAAACCCATACTGGGACAAGCCGGTCCGAAACCGCGATGGCATCATGTTGGCTTTGAGCATTACTGCTACTGGCACTAAATTGTTACCTTAAACTTCACTGCAACCTTACTTATCAAACCATGTCAGGCACATTGTGAAAATGCATAATACACATAAAACACGAAACTGCTGCTGCTGGATAAATTAAAGTGCTTTAGATTTGATGAAAAAACTGAAAAAATTCGGTTATCCAAAGTCAGTCAGTCATGTCACGGAAGGAAATAAAAAAACCGAAGGAAAGAAATGAGTCAGAGGAATGAGTATTTTGAGTACTTTAATTTTTCTCCCTAAATTGATAACAGTCATTTCATTGCCATAAACCAAGACAATATGCTCTCCTTCATATGGAAAATTAGATAGTTCCACGCATACCTGTGCATGTATAGGAGAATTGAGGTGAATGAGAAAAGAGACAAGGGATCACCCCTTTCTTGCCCTTTGTTCAATAAAAATGTTTTTAAGAAAAAGAGCAACAGACTGCTCATTACTTTTCTTTTTCTTCCGAGACTGGAATTGCTCTTATCAGTCAAATGGATCAGTAGGAGCTAGAGAGATAAAGAAATTTAATTCCCTTAAAATTCTTGCACTACTCTTTTCACTCCCTCGTTAGTTAGCCATGCGGAGTTAAGTTAGAGCACCTCTACCCTTTGCTTTGTTTTCGTCTAGTTAACCAAAAAAAGGCAGTAGTCGTCTCGTCGGTTTTTAACAAACGGAACAAAACCAGTAACGATATGACAGCATGCATCTCATAACCAAAAAGGAGTTAGATTGAGATCGTTTAGAGCGTCTTCCTTCTTGTTTCCGTAAATGAATGGGGTGATCCTATCACTGCCATGTTTTTATCAGCTAGTATATAATGTTATGATGACAATCTCATAGCTGAGACCATTCTTCATGACTTGGTGAGACAACTACTTGGCCAGCCACCTATTACAATAATGCATAATTACTCTCAGACTCAATTAGTCAATTATATCAATGGATTAATGAATGGACTTTTGTCACAAGGTTGTTGGAGAGTAAATGACAAGTCACGCAGCTAATTACAATATCGTCTATCTTCAATTTTTTACGCATTTTGTGAGGGTAAGTACTTTGTTTGATGAACAAATAGAAAGTAAAAAAAACTTAAATCGTCATTATCCGCCTGTAAATTGAAATGCATTCTCCATATTCCATCATTTTCATCCCACACACACTCGATCTCCAGAATCTCCAACTCCATAAGAAAAGGACCTTCTCAATCCTAACTACTCGTTTTGAATGCTCTATCTATGTTATGTGCTCTTGTCTGTCAAAAATCCTGACTGATACTAATTTATCAATCCGTTTTATCCCTTCATTTCAACTTGAACTGGACAGACTTGACGTTTTCTACCCAATTTATTTCTCGTCAACCACATAATAATTGAAAATATACTGTTACAGTGATCCAAACTACCAGCTAAGTACACATGACACAAATTAAATTAGAACTAAAGTAAACCGACAAACAGGGAAAACTACCTGGAAACTGGACTGAATCAGTCAGTCTCAGTAACCAAGAAATGACCCAATGGAATGGGATACTGAACTAAAACTGGATTTATGGTTTAATTTTTTCAATTCCATTCTGTCTAAGTCCTCTAAGTAATTCCTAATTCTACAAGTGGATACCAAGACAGAATGTGGATTTGCATAAAGAAACAAGTTTACTTTGCATTGGTTGTTTTTTGGTTGGATTGAGAATTGATGATCTCCTCTTTGAATCAGGACATGGGGGAAGGAGGAAAAAGAAAATAATCAAAAGTCAGGAAGGAATGAAATTATGGAGCAAGATAAATTTGAAAGATGCGAGTAAAGAGCTACCAAGTATTATAATCATCTTCATCATCTTCTTCCCCAACCATGTAATTAATATGAGATTCTAGCTTCTGTATTTTAAACACAGGTTTTGACTCTGACCCCTGCACTGCACCACAACGGAGCACTATCCACCGACCGACATACTTGAATGAGATTCGTTGTTCTTGTCCGAGGAAAGAATCCGAATCGTGATTTCCAATTTATGGTACATACCCAGAGGATATCATCCATCCATTTGCTTATACCGACGGAATGAGCCAACATAATATTTCCAACGAGTCAAATCCATAGATAACAAAAATAAATTCATGACAAACAAGCTATAACAAAGTTCTGCTAGCATGCGTTACTGTGCCCTTAGAATTTCGAAATTATAACCTCGTGGTCTCAAATTTATGACACACAAATGTATTTCGATTTAATTGAGAACGTTATTTGTGCACAATAAAGGTCATGACCTTTAAAAACAAACTTAGATCTAGTTGAACTGTCTCCAAAACATGTGTAAAAAGATAATTAAAAAATTCAATCTGAAACTGAGTAAAACATTTTGCAACGGACGTACGGACAAATCAAGTATAAACATAAAGTTACTGAGACATAACTTAATAACATGCAAGAGGTAAAGAGTGAGAGCTGTAAATTGTAAATGGTCCAGCTACTGAGTTACATGAAATGAAAGATTTATACTAACTAACCTAGTAACGCATGCATTCATTGTCAGTAAATTGGGTTGAAGTGCATCTTCTTGTACCTTCGGCTGGAGACTTGGCTTATAAAACTGGATCGGTCTCGCATGTAAAATAAGTTAGTTTGGGCTTGGCTCAAATGTTTGGATCGTGAATTAATGCAACAATGCCTGGAGGGAGTATGAACAGCAGCAACAAACAAAATCAATGTTTCGGAAAAAAGCACATTGTTATTTTGTTGCAGGGTTAATGTAAATTTCACATGAAATGAAAAGAAACTAAGATCAAGAAAGAATTAAAGGTAGTTAAATCTGTGTGCCCTTATATTTCTGTATATGTCTATCATCCATCCTCATTTAGTTCGATCTATCCATTAGAGCAGAAATAAGAGGAGAGAGAAGCATATTATTAAAATCTCTCAACTTTTCCAGTTTACGGATATTACTGTTTTATGGTTCAGTAGCAGCTTAAGAAGCACGGATTGCATGACAAGTCCGAAGGAATCATTCGGCGGCACAAGTATTGTAACAAATAACACAACAGTCAGGTCAGTCAGTCCTTAAGGTGAGACTGAGACGAAACGTGGTTGGTTAGTTGGAAAATAAATGCTCAAAAAAAAAAAGTTGACGGAAAGAAAATGATTGGGATGAAGCGATACGATACACTTCATTATATCAAAGTGAGTAAAAGGTTTAATAGGCAAGGTTGAATTCGGGGTGATCTATTTTATTATGCTTGTGGTTGGTGGATGATGGTTTAGTTGGATGGTGGGTGATCACGGAAACTTGCTAGCTGGAGAGAGGAAAGAAGAAAAAACTGGTTAAAATGCAGAACCAGTAGCAGTCAAGTCATTCCAAGTCAAAAACTAGATCTTAGTAAAGAGTAGCAGATGGAAGATTCGTTTATTTCATTTTTTCCTAGAGTTTTTGATGGATTATTAACTTACCGGTTTTCTCTCTCTTTAAAACTTTTAAACCCTTCAAGGCCCTGATTCTTATCTAGGCATCACTCAGAATCTACTCACAAGAAGTCTCAAGTCCCACGAAGGATATGAGACAGGAGCAAGAAAGTAAGGAAACTTTTCCAAATTCAACAGGTTTCATGCATCATTATCCCTCAGCATGGAAAAATGCATACATACAACCAATGGATTTAATGCCATCTTAAGTTGACCTGTTAAATGCAGTAGCAATATTTCAAATGAAACGACACTTTATGAGTCAAATTCACATTAAATTAAACCACAACTCGATCTGAATACTGAGTTTTCCCAATTTGCTTCTGATCTGATGAAAATTCCACTGACAATAATTGTAAGTAACTTGGTTTTATTGAAATTGCGTGACTCCGGATACCTGAAGTAAATGTAACAACTTCATTGTCTGGAAGATAAAATTTACAAAACCAAGTCCATTTGATTATCTGCTTCAATTTTTGACAGACACAAGAAAAATCATCTTGCACGTTTTGTACGTAGCTTTTGACACATGTCATGCTTATTGATTTATGCATGCTATACTTTTGTCTCAATATGGATGGATGAAAAAAATGATCTGATTCTCCTTGATCGTAAACTATTTCAAGTTGTGTGCTGCATGGACTTTGCCAAATCCTATAAAAACAAGTTTATTGGAACCAACTAAATCAAGCTGGAGAACTATGATTATGGCGTGACATGTCGAACTAGCCAAAATTCTCAGTCCCAACTAAATCCATCCATGTATATTGTTTCCTCGTCTCCATAAAATGGGTTAGACAAGTATTCTCCTGCAGATACAAGCAACCTTGTGTGGTATGATCTTTATGCGTCATAAAGATCCAGTTTCTTATTGCAACGTCCAGATAGCCAAAGAACAGTGAAACCATAATCAATCCTAAGTTGTCTCAGTTGTCTGTCATCCAATGCGAGATATTTTATGTATCCATCATTATTAAATCTTGTCCGATCATCTATGCATGCACTAAATAATATGCAAATAAGATGAACATAACCAACAATTAAAACCAATGCTCATATTAAAATACAACCGTGCACCATGCCATACCCAACATTCACCTCGCCTTCTGCATTCATGAATGCTTATTTGTTTTCAACTTTAAATTCACTCTAAATCAGTTCTACGTAATAAAATCAACCATTTAATTGTCCCATGTACAAGTTCATGCAGTGTCCATATTGCCTTGAAGACAGCTCATAAAATAATAAAAATTTCAGCCGAGCTACACCTAATTTAATAACATGTTCTGTCCATCTATACCGAACAATAATATTTGGCATGTGAGAGATGGAATTTAACAACAGAAGAGTAAAAATGCTTAACTAAGTTATTAACTATTATTTGCATTTAAAAATTGTAGCATGCCAGAACAAGAGCACTTCGTTAATTATATCAATTGCCAATATCTATGCATAGGTTTCTATCATTCATGCCTTCTTCATTAAAAGCTATTAGAGTAAAAAAAAATACATGCTAAGTGATCGTCTGTTTCTTACCTTCACATGAGTCTGAAAATTAAAAAAAAAATTATGAAATTAACTATCACAATTTGCCAGATTAAAAAAGTTTTAAAATAATCCTCACCATTCTGTGATAGTAAAGATTGCTGGATGCTGTAAAGAGAACAAAACAAAGGACATTGAATGAGTGACTTATTGTTGTACACTCATTGGACCTGCCACGCTTCCTTTTTATTTTTTCCTCTCCCTAACCCACCCAGGGTGAGATTTGTGGATGATAGATCACCAGAGGCTGAAGGAAGGGTGATGAATGGGAGAGAAATAACATAGGAAGAGATAAAGGATTCGATCTTACCTGTAAACTTTTTTCCACACACAGGGCAAATATGAGGCTGGAAAAATATTATACATTTAAATTAAATATAAATAAAATTTCATGAGTTAAAATACAATATCCAATTCTTACCTTTTCCCCCGAGTGAATCCTCCGATGCGTGTTGAGGGAAGAAGAAGTCGAAAATCCCTTGTCGCAAACTGTCACAAAACAAATCAGAAAGTTGTAATGAAGCTTTTCAACCTAAAATTTCAGTTGTATATTTTAATGCTATTTTTAAACTTACCATCGCAAACGTGGGGCTGAGATTTTTATAAGAAATTATAAAATTAGAATCAAACTTTTAAATCTTATATTTAAATTGTTTTTTATAATTTGTGAAACTTACTTTCTCTCCTGTAAGACAGAATAAATACGATATCAGTTGTGAGGTTAATTTTAATATTTGGTAGGTTTTACAATTTTGCAAAAAACAAGCATGATCAAGATGATGATTTGTAGTTCTATTTGCTGTGAAATCATTGTACCAACCATGAAAACTTTGGAATCTCCTTTTTGTTTTGAAATTAGAAGAAAAGGGCACAATTGCCACTAAACGAGGCTTAGCTTTAATCGCGTAGCGCACCTTTGCCCTAATTAGGAACATGGGAGTATATACCTCACCCACTTATTGGTGGGTTAAGGACACTTTAAAGACCAATTACAAATAAGTCGACAAAAGGAGGAAGGCAACTAAAGTGTTGTGACTTGTACATTTTTGGGAGAAAGTGTTTTGTCACTGAGACTCCATGTTTGATGAATTGTGGAGTAGATAAGGGGTGAGATGAGAGTAGGAAGGGAAAATACTGATTCTGTGCAATGTGACTTTCTTACTGCGACGGGACATGAATTGGGGGATGAAGAATATGGGAAAGTGAGACTAAAGTTAGATTGGATTTACTTTCTTTTTAGATCTTCTGCTATGAATTTTAAAATTAAAATTTTTTTTTTACCCGTATGTGTCCTCATGTGACGCTTCAAAAGGGAAGGACGATCAAAGGCTTTGGCACAAACACTGCATGGCAGCATCTGAAATTCATAATAGTGTTGTTTCCTTTATTACACAATTTTGTTTGGAGTTAATTTGATGGTTAATTTGATGATTAATCCAATTATATATGCGAATATTATGCTGGCTCATTCAAATTCACTGATTGAGTAGAGTAGTGTGACATGAAAAATATATTTTAATGAAAAAATACAGAATGCCTACAAGAAAATTCGTCCGGAAAGGAACAGACTAAAAAACAATAATTTGTTCAATGATAAAAGTGGAAAAATGCAAAGAAACCCACATTAGTTCTTGTCAGATATTTTAAGTATTAGTTTTGTGGAAAGGTTAGGTGTCTGTTAGAATGATATATGCATTCAAAGAGATTGCTGAACGTGTTTAAACCCATGTTAATCAGCTTTACGATATCGTTTTACTTAGTTTACTTAAGACTAAATTAGTCATCAATGTCTCAAATGGACTTACCGAACGGGATCGCTTAGTTTTGGCAATAGTTGAGATTATTGGTGGTGAGATTGTTGAACATTCATCAGATTCTCCATCGTCAGAACTGTTTGGCTGAAAATGACAAAATTGCCCATGTTTCTTATCGTGGGATCTTCACAGACAAAGACATACAGGAAATTTTCACGATATTGCGTAAAACTTACCAATTTTTGAAACACAGAGGTGGAGAGATCAAGAGGAAGTTCAGCCTGCAGGGACCTCATGGTCTGTTCAAATATCGCTTCCTTAATTGCTTTTGCAAGGTTTAAGGGTGAGTCAGGAGCATAGAGGACAAGTTCTTCCCAAGTGTCAACAGGTCTTTTCGCTTCATACATAATTTGTCCACCCGGGGTTATCATTTCCACGAGATTCACAGCTCCGTTCATCTCAGTACATGTTCGGAGAAAGCGTACCCAGCTTGCAGCACGAAACCCATTAAAATAACAAAATCTATCCCCTTTCCCTCGTTCAACAACTAAACTCAACTTCTCATCTGTCCTTAGAGTTCCTTGAAATGGAGAAAAACGAAAGCCACGCACAATTGGAGAATGAGCAACAACCGTCAGACTCTCAGTTTCTAGTTGCAGAGAAAGTTGTTCCGGAATTAAGACAAACGTCTCCATTTTTAGGCTCCCAGTTTCTCAATTTATGTCGGTTATGTAGTCAAACGTGATCAAATCGGTGTATTACTGCTTTCACTTTTACTCAGCATATTTCTGAGTTTTCAAGTCTTTGTTTCAATCACCAGCATTACTCCTGAAATTCAGAGAGCTAAGTCTTTTCAGTAAAAAGGAATTGATGAGACTGAGAAGTGTCGAATGCATACTAATTAGTTGAAGGTCACAGCACTAAGTCGTTGTCTTAATAGTCCTGCCGACCGGTCCGGATTTATTTATTTTACAAGTTAAACAAGACCGTAAAGTAAAAGTGAACAAGTGCACCACGAGGGATGATATGCAGAACAGAGTAACTTAACTGGAGAGATTAAAGAAAGGATGGGTGATCACATGAGGACTCATCGAGTGCTACTGGATGAAACAGAAAACGGTAGGAAGCTGATAATGTAATGTTTCAGAACCAGAGTACCTGTTTTTTCTCAACCACCTTAGCTAACTTAACTAACGAGCTGGCTAACTTAACTAAACTAAACTTGCTACCCACTCACATCCATCCACACATCCATAACATAACTTGGCATTTCATCGCATCCCGTGTAGACCATACCACACCACGGACTGAGAACAAGGTGCTTGGACTTAAAGGTGAGATGCTATGCCTTAAACCGTATCAACGAAATAAATGGTTGGTGGGTAGGATTCTTGGATGGAGTGCTCCTGTGAAGAAACAAGTCCATGCCATGGATCTCTCGACGACTTACGTCTCAAGTTAAGTAATGTGAAAAGAAAGGGTTCTTTCTTATTGCTTGCCTTACCTCTCTTGGTAAGACTCTGCATGTCTGCAATGTAGCTACTTGTTGCTCGCATTATTGTTGTTTTATTATTGCAGGATCAAGATCAGTTACCACGCCCGATCCAAAGTAAGTGGCTTTATACTTTTTATTCCAATCCATTCACTCTCGTAAACGCTATCCCTTCAATACGGCGAAGGCATGGATATATGAAGGCAAGTCAAAAAATGCTGGCCGCATACTTAACACATTCAATATTAACGCATGCAATGATTGTGGTATCTTTCTGGTTCTTGTACGTATTCCTATTTTTCTGACGGGTAGTGTAAGTGCGGTTGTTGGTTTGAGAAGGTGTTTATGTAAGGAAAAGTAAAGTATGGAACCAGGAGAGCATCCCAAGAAATTATCGCATAATATGTATTCACAATGAGACTTCGGATCAGACATCACGTAATAATGATATAGGGTAACATAATACTCCCATGCAGCTTCCAAAAAACAACTACTGTATGCACGCAATAATAATATCTTCAAGTCCACTTTCTTAATAATAGTATGTTGAACAGGAGTAAAGTAACTTCAAGTAAGTAACTGACTATTTCACATCAAGATTTAAATTTAAAAAAATCCTGTATACGCTTATTAATATGTATACAGCATCACAGAATAAAACACAAGTTATAAGATACCTATAGCTTCCGATACGAAATGATACTAATACAAAATAGTAGTTTTCTTCCTTCTTTCACTCAAGAAACCTTCTCAGTTCACAACCTTCTTTTCTTTCAAACTACTAAAATTTGGTATTTAATGATGACTCAACATCAAGTTTTTTGATGGGCTACCGGATTGAGCACCCCTGCCTTGACTCGTAGGCTATTCATTCACAATTCACATAATTTATCCAAAAGGAAAATTCTACAATAGCTGAATCGCTTGAAATTGTATGAGGAATTTTACGAATTCAAGCGGACAGTGTGTATAAGCCTGGTACTATCAAATTTGTAGATAGAGAGCGACTTTATAATTTTGGCGTTATTAACATACGACAGTCAATGAATTTGTAAGGTTAAATTTGGCTGAAAAATGTGAGTTAAAGAAGAAATTGAACTATTGATAACTACAAACATTTAATAATGAGCATAAAAGCTATACAAATTCTGTATTTTGAACATTATTCGGTTCCAACTTCAAATAACTTAATAATGTATAGATATATTTAAAGAACACCTTTCACAATTAGACGATCCGGTTGATTTGGCAAATGAATTGTAAGTAATTATTTCACATCCATCCACACATGGAAGTAGTGCATATTTATGTCTATGAGTTGCAAATTCTTGTTCTCACTCCCACCGAGCAATAAGTTTATATGGGAGTGAGTGAGCGAGTATCTTTGTTTGAGATTCATCTCACTTTTCTTGAGATTCCTTTGTCGCTTTTCAAGATTTTATCATTTCTAACATGCCCAAGCACTACTGACTCTTGACTCCTTGTCAACTATTTAAGGAGCCAGTCAAACAGTGCAATGGTATCATATCACAATCAAAACCACTCTTGTTTTCACCAATTGTTCGTGCTTCCTTGAGATGCAGTGAACTTAGTTAACTTTTGTGGAAGGATGAACAAAATAATCTTGGCTATGACACTTTTTTTGAATTTTCTTTTGTCACTTGCACCCTTCTTTCTCTAAGAACACATATGCTGACACAGGCAACTGAGAGAACAAGTTGAATGAGAAGCCAGAGAATGATATTCTGGATTTGTGCTTGGCCTAACATTGTTCTGAAAAAAAAAAATTGAAATGTTCTGTTAGCTGCGAAAAACATAGATTATATAATATACAAAATTTTATAAAGTCTCACCTTCCAAATTTTGCACATATTATAGCTTCAGTGGCTGTGATAGCGCCAAGGACCCAGCATTGTGTGCCGACTAAAATTTGACACAACGATTATTACAACTATTTGCTATGTTTACACGGTCATTGACGGTCACATTCTTACCTCTTTTACACCGGGCGTCAGTGCAAAAAACATAATATTGCCTACACGGAGAATAAACCAGTATTATTCATGTTCATTTGCATATGGTACGAATAAGGAATGCGTATTTTATGTAAGATCAATATCTTGCGTATTGTAGACAAATTGCGAAGAATATTATCAGATTTTCATTTAGAGTGCATCCCACGGAATGTTTGCTACATTACCATTCTGGTACGTTCATTGGGTGACTGGTCATTAATTCTTTTTAAAAATGCAGTATCATCTTTGGAAGCTTAAATACTTTCCGTACGATATGATTTGTTTTTACATACACAGCTTTAGTGCCTTTTTCCACTGAAAAAAATTAATTGTAATCAAGCAAGTTTCAAACCAATCTCATATTAAGTATAGGAAACCAATTTCAGCAATTAAAACATCTGGACGGGTAAGAATAAGTATCAACAAAGTCATAAATTAGCATATCTAACCCCCGACTTGAAAAAATCTAACAAGAACATTAAACTTGAAATATGTCTCACTTGACAAGAAATGAAAAGGCATGGGCAGAAGCTGTTGGTCTGCTACTATTTTCTCATTCTCATCAACTTTTTTTGACTAACTAAACTACCAACCAACCATTGTTCACATGCATCTCCACACAAAACAAGAAAAGAAGATCGTTTGTTATTTCCCAGTTCAAATCAAACGACTCTTCTTCTATCAATTATCTTTCATCCTTTTACTCACTGCGATTCGATACCACATATTATTTTGTTTGTATGATAACATGCCATGGCGTGCTCAGAACTAACCGAATAGTTGCAAGTAAAAAACAAAGCCGTTTTAGTATAAGTAAAATGGAGCATATTCCTTCATGAATCTTTTCCTTGGCATGATTACAGTGGCGAGAAATGTAACGTTACAGAAAGAAATTCGGGGCTGAGTTGATCTTTGCGAGAATTTGAACAGTTGTTTGACTTGACCATATCGTGGATTTTGTTGATGGTTAGTGAGAACAGTTGGATTACTTAGATTGCATCACATCACGTAATCCGTTGGTTAGAAAATCAAGACAATTAAGAAAAGACCAGTATCGAGTAATATAATCTACAAAGGGAAAAAATAGCGAGAATCAAGACTAGACTGGAATGGTTGGGAGAAATGAAAAACAATTTAATTTAGTTGGTTGGATTGCGTTAGTTTAATCATGATTTTGTGAATGCATCCATTGATTGGTCTTGCTTATCTTATAATAGGTTATTAAGAAGGGTTTAACTTGCTCTTTAGAGTAATTACCATTCTTTCACTGCTCCCTCATCTCACCTCTCTTGCATATTGTTGCATTGCATGACAAGATGTGGAAGCATTATTACATATCAAGCAAAACTCATTCCAATGATCACAAAATGTATTCCAAAACGTACTACCAGATCTGATGTAGCAATAAGTTCCTTTTCTCGTTATATAATTGTAGTAAAAGTATAAGAAATTGCAATGCACGCTATCGGGATTGGTATTATTGTGTACAACTCTTATTCCAAATAATTCACTGGATTTGTATATATCATATAATTAATTTTTCTGATTTTGATTTTGTACATACCTGAGCGAAGGAGCCACAATTAGCGATAACAGAGCCAGTCTGAGCAGTACAATATTGTGAGCAGGAGGTGTCTCAAAGATATGTTTTATGAAAAAGGTATTCAGTTCGGCAACCTACGGTCATTGGGGGCCAAACAGGGTACTTTAATAGATTGTCTTTTAAAAAACATCTTGATTACAAACCTGCCAAAAAATGACAAGTTGGCACACTGCCAAAAACCTCATATAGCTTTGACATGGATCCAACCATCGAACAGGCATCCAACCTAAGTAATTAATTGTTGGAACAATTAAAAATTATTAGTATTTATTTGCAATTAATAGAAAAATGACAGAATAAATTAGTCTTACTTTCCGGGGTGAATTGCAACACAGCTCTTTTCAGCTTTCTCGTGGTCCCTTGTATTGTTCTTTGGAACAATTGAGAACATTTGATTAGGACAAGATAATGCATTCGTTATAAAGTCACTGGAAGCTAAGAAAATTTACTTTATCGATTCCCATTTATATTCACGCATCTCCAGTAGCTGACATAGTTTCATCCCAACCCAAATTCCCAATCCGTTGCAAATTAGAATGTCAAGAATAATCGCTGAGAAAATTTATGATTGATAAGACATCATTTACAAATGTATTTAAGGTATCATACCATCCCACCAGCATTCGACAAAGTTTGGGAGTAAATGCTGCAAGAATAGAAATTATTAGAAATATAAAATATATAATTCTTAATCATATTATATTTGGTTTTAGCGTATAGTACAATTTCAACTACAAAATAAAGTACGTACCGCAAAGGCTATCTCAGTTATTTCCCATGTGACACTGTAATATCAAAAATAGTTCACAATGTATTTCATTGAAACGTTGGAAGTGTTTCAGCAATACCTAATGGTCCATAGGATTCCTAATTTGATTTAAATTAGATAAATTAGAAATGTATGGCATAGAAGGATATAGTACTAATATTATGATAATACTCACCAACATGTCTTAACAGAACGGCTTTCATGATCCATCCAGTGAAATGCTTGAAGAAGTTCAAACAATTTTTATAATTAATACCTCCTATTACAACTAAGTGGCAAAAAGTTAGCGGGTCAAAATCCGGTCGCAAAAGTTAACCAGAAAAGGGTTGAAAATGGTCTCCCATAAGGGTCCTGGTTAAACTTTTTAGCGGC
>JAAXNX010001636.1:0-16884 GCA_036491905.1 Folsomia manolachei | reverse complement strand
GGTAGGCAAGAGATGGTTGGGAGGATTAGGGCAGGCAGGGTAGGAACAAGTGGGTGGGTTCGGAAAATACCCGGAACCGGGAGGAGTTCAGAGTCATGGGAGGGAAGCCACTTACATATCCGACCGAAACATGTTAAACGAATCTTTGGATGGTTCGTCCTTCCCTTTTCCATTGTGCGCAATGCCTTCTAATTTTTTGTGTATTTTGTTATGGAAAGTAAGCATGACACAGTGTGCTTTATTTGCATAAGAGAAAGTTCATCATTAAAAAGGAGAGCAATGCAGTGTACAACGGTATGGACAAATGAACAAATCTAGATATTTCAAAATTTTCAGATTTTCTTTTAGGGAATTGCGAGGCGAGCTTTGGATTAGCAGAATATTGTCTGTTTTGACAAGAAATAGATGCGTATTTAGCCAATGGCCAATGGTGTATTTTTATTGGAGTTAGTTTTTACGTGTTGTTGTGTGGAGAAAGTGGAAATTGAACAATCCACACTTCAATCAACTTCAAATTGTGAGTTTTAATTTCTGAAATTTGAAAATTTATAGTTCAGCAGATTAAACAGGAAGTGAAAAGTACAGAAGTGAGATGCAATATAGTACAATGTACAATGCCGACACACATGTAATAATTTATTAATTCTCCCGATGGACAGTAATAATTTATTCCTCTTCTTCCTCCTCTTCCTCCTCTTCTTCCTCCTAAGATAAAATTTAAATAATCACGATAAATATACAAGCCAGTAAAATAAAATAAATGAAATATAAATAATCTCGAACCTCTTCTTCCTCTTCGACTGCCGCTTCCACAGCCTCTTCTTCTTCAGGTTCAGGCTCTGGTTCAGGTTGGTAGTGGGGTTCTTCTTCAGCCTTTACAAATTTCAACAATTTTCTCAGTACTTTTGTATCGTTTTAATTTGTGAAATTAAATATGAACCTCGGCGTGGACCTCCTCTTCTGTCGAGATGACATGTAAAAAATAAAAGATTCATGAGATGCCAGCATATTTCTTGTCTCAACAGAAGCCATCGCTGTTTGTTTGCATTTTTGCATAATATCATACGGTTGACGTTTTATGAGTTCTAGGTGTTCCTCAAGTCAGATCAGTTTACATATTTAGTTTTGGAAAAGTGCTTAATTAAAATGGTGTATACAATTAAATATACAAAAAATAAGGATGGACTTTTTGTTTGTCTAGGAATAGACGGGGCTTGTAGGAAGCACGCCGCTCAAAATAAGACATTCCTGCCACTCCCTAATTATCTTTTGCCACAGGATCAACACCCTGAATTTGTGCAGTATCACTTGAAGTAGAAATAGTTGGTTAGGAAAAGTTTCATTCTAGTTCTTACCTGGTGTGGCAGGCTCGCCC
The DNA here is from genome assembly GCA_036491905.1 of Folsomia manolachei. Lineage (NCBI taxonomy): Eukaryota > Metazoa > Arthropoda > Collembola > Entomobryomorpha > Isotomidae > Folsomia > Folsomia manolachei. The sequence continues at coordinate 15,509 of JAAXNX010001636.1, read as the reverse complement.
TTCTTTTTACCAGGTCGTTCTCCGAACCACTTGGGAAGACGGGCTGCGGATTATTGTCAGAATTAAAGAGAAATTATATAGTTGTCACATAATTTGGGATCTCCAAATGCAATCAACATCTAATTTACTTACACTTTGGCCTCTTTTTCCACTCATCCATTCTTTCTTGCCAGTTTTTGTCGTTGGTCTACGAAGCAGTATAAGACAGAAATGAGGTGAAAGTTGATAATAAATGTGTTCCCAAGTGTGAAAATTTAAACATTTTTTTGAGAATGACTTACCTCATTCATAATCTTACCATAACCCTGAAAAGAGAAAATGAGCATGATGAATTAATCCTTAATTTATAATACATTTTGTGACGTACTCCTTCGAAAAGGGATTTTCTTTCTTCATATGAACGTGTGTCTACACGACGTTCAAATTTGGAGGCAAGTCGGATTTTTGGTGGATATTTTCCCGTGAGGGCTTCAGGATTCAATCCTAATTTCAAAGCTTTCTGACGCAACTGCATCTTTTGTCGCTCCTTCAACTCTTTAAGCTGTGCATTACAAAATACATTATATTTTCTTGTTCTTCATGTCCATATTTTAAAAACATACATCGTAGTCTTGTCGCCTTTGTCTCTCTTCCAGATCGTATCGCTCAGTTTCAAGGACAACGAGCTTGTTCCAGAGTTGATCTGCAGTTCTTTTTAAGGAGTCCTTGTTCAAGTTATCAACGTCTAAGGGCTTGATACGAATGCTCAAACAAATGGCTTTCTCCTCGGCTAACTGTTCCTTGGTCTTGGTTAAGGCTTCGGCAGCACCTTCCTGCAAAATACAGAGGAATGACATGACAAATCAGACTGCAGAACTATTTGATACAATCATTTATTCGCAACACTAACCTGTCCTGGAGCAGCCCCTGAAAAACGTCATTTGATAGTTAAAACACAGACAATTCAACAACGACAAGCAAACGACAAACAAGACTGAACATGTCATCCCAATCGAGATGGTTGATTGGTGAGACTGGTGAAGCATATCCGGCAGATTAATTTTAATTGTATTCTTTAATGTCCAAAAATAAAATAAATTGAAATCATGCTGTGTTCAGCTTATCAAAATGGGATAATTTTCCACAATGCAGGGGACAGACTCCTTGGACAGCAGGAACTGTTCAGCATCCGTTTAAGAGGCCGGGACAAACGACTCAATGGTCATTTTTTAATCAATTTTGCTCAAAGGGGAGAATTTGTATTCGCAACAGGACAAAGGAAATCCCAAAGCACTCAGGATCAGGAGGATGGACCAAACGGTTGTGGAATTGGGTGATTTTAAGTTATTCATATTTTTCTTACTTAAAACTATTCCTTATTCAATATTTTTTTTGATTTTGCTAGATTTTTCTTGAGGAATGGTTCGATGGATTATCTCTGTGATGAAGCGTCCAGCTTAAAGATTTATGCCACCACCACGCTTTTGGCAAATGTTGTCAAAATGGGACTGCGGGGTTAGTTTTTTGTTAACTTCACAACCAATGAATTAATTAACTTATAATTAACAATTATTTCTTGTAGGAATTTTGGATGCGGTCTGCAACAATTGCACCCCAAGCCACTTCTAAAGATTGCTCCCATTCGCAGCTGAGATTTTGGGAGTTTTACAAACTCTCCCTGACCTCGCACCAATACTGCCGACTGTAGAGGAAGTCAACGCCAAGGCTCCCTTCTCACGGTTCGTGGTAGCAGCGGTGGAGACGTACCACCATTATGTACGTGGACCAAAGGGAACCAATTATTTCCCCCAACTCAACGCCGCACAGGGAGATGTCATTCTTTGGAATAGGGATCTGGACACCCTTCCAGAAGCGTCGAGGTTGGAGTGGTTGGCTCAAGAGGAAGAAGAAGATAGGCCAAATTTATACAAGGCTGACCAGCCGATCATGGACAAGTTGGCAACTGCTGCCTGGCTGAGACAAAATTATGTCATTGTCCCTTTGTCGAACATCAACAAAGAAGACGTTCATCAACATTACTTAGAAGACTGCGTCCAACAAGAACATTTGATTCCAGCTGCATTTGGGAGGATCCTAAAAATTGTTTTCAACAGTGTGGAAGAAAAGCGAGGAGCAAGGCAAGGGACCCGCAGACCTCATCAATACACCAATTTGCAACGAATTAATCAGCAAAATCCGTAGAAGGTTTTGGCTTTGTACAATACCGGATTATTTTATATTTAATGAACTATTAAACTGATTTGATGATTAGCTTCCTTACCTGAACCGTAACCTTTGGGCCCACCCAACTATTGGAGAACAAAGTAGTTCAAGTCAAGTAAAAGGTTGTTATCGGCATTAAAATAATTTATAATTTGAAAAGATTACTTACAGCCTTGCGACTTTCAGCCTCTCGCAACCTTTTCATTTGTTCTTCCTGAGCTCGTTTCTTTCTATCATCGTCCAGTCTGCGACGCTTTTCCTATTTTTTAAGGAAATTACACATAAATTCTCTATAAACTCAGACATTTTCTTATTATTTCCATTCTTACTTGTTCTCCTTTCAAGATGAGTTGACGGAGTTTCTGCAATTGAATTCGTTAGTAGTTGTGGATCATAAAATAAGAATGCACAAAATGTCTCGACATAGTGCTCAATTTAAGGAAGTTACCTCAGCTTCCTCAACCTTCTTGCGTTTTTCTTCTGCCTCCTTTTTCTTTCCGTCTGCAATAACCTTTTGGCGTTCTTGCTCTTCTCTCTTCTTCTTAGCTGCAAGTGCCTGTTCCTGTTGTTCTCGGAGGCCCTGATAATCAAAACCAACAATTAGTGAATGTTTAAGTAGATAAGCATTCAAATAATTCATCCATTGCAGATTTATCCCCTTCAAAAATCTAAACTTACTCGTCGCTTGATTTGACGCTCCTTGAGTGATTTCAACTCATCTTCCTCTCGCTGCTTTTGCTTTCTCCACTCGTTGATGTAGCCCTGAAGTTGTTCATCTAGCTCAGAGTGTTTCTGTTCCTTCCTCTGCAATGTGTGATTATTTCAAACTCAGATTTACATGCATTCTGTTTAATTCGGAAACCATAAATTTATCTTTTAATTTTTTTCAAGAATTGATTACCTTTACGAAATCGGGCTTGTCATCCTCCCTTAATTCGAGTGAGTGAGTGAGTGAAAAATAATAAAAAATTAATGTTTAAAATCAAAGTCATGTTGTACCAATGACACAGGCTACTGATATAATGCGACAGTGTATATCGTTGGGAATAGTACAATTTATTTAATTTTGTTGGAAGGCTTTATTTTACTAGAAAAATTTCGAAATGCATTTCAGTTTCAGACATAAGAGAATATGAGCCAATTAACAAATAAGACGGATATTGTTAGTGAAATCAGGAAAAGTTCTAAAAATGGAATTGTGGCATGTGTTAAGTGGTCGAATTCATCAGAAGTAAAAACGTACTTTGCTGCGGCTGGTGTTCTGAAATTTATAAAAGAAAATCAAATAAGATTTGTTTTAATATCGATATTTTCCGTGTTACAAGGGAACATTTATGAACCACATAATAAGAAGCACACATATAAGATACATAACGATACATAAAAACCAACATAAATATCGATGGAATTGTTTAATAGTAAGGTTAGACACATGCTGTAATTCAATTTTATAATTGGCATAGTGGATAATTTACAAGTAACTCTGATAACGTGATGATTTCATTTCATCATGAAATTTTTCATGAAATTACGAGCAATACAGAAATGAATGCAATGCACGCACATTTACAGGGCTATTTATCTAATTAAACAGGGATGGATAACCAGGTTGATACAAATGATACGGATGCAAAAAGAACAACATGTAATAATCGTTCCAAAAACTATTCAAATGAGAAAAGCTAACAAAAAAACATAAAAACAAATTACTGAAAAAAAAGTGAGCAACACAATACATGGCTCATCAAAGAACTTACTTTCTGCAAAAATATAAAAGTATAAAAAATCAGCAAAATGTGTCGGATTTCAAATTGCACGACTATAGTTTCAAAAACTTAAAAAATTGGCTTACGGTGCTTCTTCCCTGTAATACCGAAAAATAAAGATTTTAGCTTATGATATTGTTATTGCCCTGGATTGAAGCCGATCAGACTAGCATTTGAGATAATTCTATGATCCCTTGTTATCGTAGTTGTTGTGTGAAGTTTCAAAGTAAAGCAATTTTAAACATTTGAATTCTTTGTTAAATAAGAAAAGTAATACCTATTTTTTAATTAAAATTAAAAGAATTAATGCAGTTATTGTTATGTGTTATATTTTGTGCTTTAACTTACACTGGTTCGGCCTCGGCCTCAGCCTCTTCCCTAAATTAGTAAAAACAAGACATTAAGACATTTTTTTTTTCGAAACAACGACAGTGACACACAATTGTGGCATTTCTTATGCAACATTAAAAAGTATTTTGATCCATTGTGGATATTGTGCTATATTGTGCTTGTCTCAACTGCTAAACTAAGAGAAGCGTCTGAATAACTAACATTCAACTCATGTCTTAAATATCTTTAGCAATGTGTTTATATGTAGTTATGTATCGTTTGTGCATGTTTCTATAAAAATGTAAGCAACACTCGTTTATGGGTCTGGCAGGCTACATATCCAATCGGGTGCCAACGCCAAGTTTTTTTCGGCGATGATCCTATTCCGAACTCAACAGTTTTAGCACATTCACAAATCCATTTCCCGAGCATTTGCTTGCATTTCCATTCAACGGATTTCGTTGTATCTATCCATCCGGCTGGATTGGAGGAGAAATGAGACAAGAATACGAATCCGTCCACTACTGCACCATGCATGACCATGAAAGGAGATGCTCCAAATGTTGAAAACCACCGTTTCCGGAAACATTTTGAGAAAATGGTAATAGTCTAGACTAAGGTAAACTCGTAAACTCTCAATATTTCACAATGTGAACAACAACTTTCCTTTGGAAATGTTAAACTTTCTTTTACTAATAATAATATAAAGCATAAATAAATGCCACAATCACGTGTCACACTGCCTAACCCAGAAATATTTTATTAATATGAAGCGATCCATGTATTCAACAGATCCTAATCACATCCCATGCAAATACTTACTCTTCAACCTCTTCTTCATATTCTTCGTCGGACATGATGAGAAATTTTTAAGGGAATCTGGAAATATATAAATCCAAAATGGAAGCAACAATTAAACTAAACTCACACACCTTTCCGAACTTCACTATTTAAGTTAATGCCAATTAAAATTTTGAGTAAAACTCACAAAAACTCCCAAAGAAAAAGAGATCGAACTCTGGAAATGAGACTTTGTCTGAACCACGATATGCGGCAGTCAGACTAGGAAGAAGAAAGATGTGAATTTTACTGATGAGGTTTTCTGCCCGGGTTGTTCCTTCTGCTGCTATTAATAGAAGACGATCTTGTTTTGCATATTCCGATATTCCATTCCACAGAATGGGCGACTGGGTTATCATGAGTCCATGCAAGCCAAGCTTATCCTCCAATCTCGCATTTCAAATCCGATTAGAATGTATACACGTAGTATGTATATCCGACTCGTGCATTTTTATCCTTTTTCACCGGAGTTGGTGTTGAAATTTTCTGAGATGGTATATTCTTGTCGTATCTATGTTTCTTCTTATCTTCATCATAGATTGGGTTTAAACAGAAGCTTGTGGGCGAAGGTACAATATGCACTATTTATTAGAGCAAATTCTTCTTCCGGTCCGATGAAAATCAGCTTCATGGAAAATGTGTAATAACTTGCATTGTACATATCTGATGTAGTTTGAGGAAATATCCGTCAGAAATGGGCATATGAAATAATACGAAAATTCTAAAAAATGGAGTTAATTCTGGAACAATGAAATGTTTATTGTGAAAATCAAGTAGAAATGAAAATTAACAAGGTAGCATAACTACATAAACATCTTAAAACTAAACATCTGTAAGGTCTGAACAATTTTATTATTGTTCATTTATCAATAATAGAACTTTGGAGATTTTTTTAACGACGGATCTTAATCCGAATCAATCAAGTCAACCTCGGCAATTGGTCCACTTGCTGAGGGAGTTGGCTTAGGTCTTGTGATGTGCACAGTCTGAACGTGTCGTTTGTACTCCCCTTTATAAATAAGAAAAATTGCATGTAAGTATAACAAAAATAGCAGCACGTTCCGTATTATTGTATTTTTACCTGGCTTTAAGAATATTCTGAAAAAGTTACATTTAACAAAAATCAAATAATTAATTCAAAATATTCGAATATGTTTAGCAAGTAATTAATAATTACTGTCCACTCACTTGCAGTAGTAACACTGGAATGGTCCATGAGATAAGATGTGTTGAATCCACTCGTCTTTCCCAGTCAGTAATTTAGCACAAATCGAACAAAGAAACGATTTAGTTTGTCGGTGTTTTTGCGCCTGGAAAGAGAATAGTGAATTAGCTAATAATTTGTCACTTTTCAAAACATTTTTGTAAATGGATTGCCAACTCTTAGAATTTTACCTCGTGTTTATTCAGAAGAAGCAATGAAGTGAAAGAGTTGGGACATTTCGGGCACTCCAATTGTTTATCCGAATCCACATGAGAACTAGTGTGAACATTTCTTTCTTCTGCAATAGTTGAATTAGATAATGAAGTTTTTACCGTAAAAGGCATTAACACAACAATCATAAGTATCATCATCAGGATCTTACCTGCAGTACTGAAAGTCTCGTGGCACCGGCTGCATCCAAATGCTTTCTCCGGGACGTGTGTAAGCAAATGTTTGATAGCTTTGTAAGAGTTTTCAAAGCTTTTTCCACAGATAAGGCAAGGTTGACTTGCCACAGCGTTATGAGCCTATAACATTACAATGATTAATATTAAGATTGGGCTTTGTATAACACTAAACTTACCACGTTCATGTGTTCAGCCAAATAATTAGCTGGGAATAGTTTCCTACATATGTTACACGCCGCTTCTCGAGATAATTTATCCGCAGGTGATTTGAAGTTTTGATCCCTACTTTTGGCTTTGGGTGGAGGGACAACAACTTTTGATGATTTGGACGGACGTCCGCGGTTTCCTTTTTTCGGAGCGGGTGGAGTTTTTTTCTTGTGTGATTTACTAGACTTGTGGTTTTCAGGAGCTTGCCACTCCTCATCCTCTTCTTCACTTCCCTGTAAAACTTTTCGATAATTTACAGGTTTGACGCTACGTCGCCTACTCCGGGTTCCTTCGCCTAAATTTACAATCATATAATTTTAATTTACAGTTCACACGAATATAACTTTGCTTATGGTGGATTAGTTTTTTAACGACTACATACCCCCATCATCCTCAAAATCATCCAAGCTGTTGGTGCTGGCCACTTTAGTTATTTTTATTCCAGTTTTTGACGTTCTTCCCGACGGTTTCACATTGAGGCCCGTTTCCTCGTTTTCATACGAGTCATCATTATTGCCCATGTCGTAGTCGTGATTACTCCAAGTCGAATCGGCGGCAGTATCCCCGTCATCATCACCTCCTCCATCTCCATTCCACGGCGATCTATCGTCCTGTTCCATGTCAGCCATACCATCCAACGACGAAGCAGGTCGATTCGCACGACTTGTTGCAATTTTTCGCCGTTTCTTAGGATTAGAGAAATCAATCTCTTGAGTGTCAGTTAAAATTTCTTCGTAATCCACAAGTTTAGTAATAACAGAGCCATTGTGGAGTAGCCCCGTGACTTCCTGTTTTTTTAAAGTTGCTGGTTAATATTTTTACTTTTGTTTTGCGAAGCACAATGATTGACAAAATATAAGATTTTGATTGGCCTAACCTGTTTTAATTTATACAATTGAGAAATGTGGCAAGCACAATTTTGACAAAATCCAAGATTTTGGTTAGCCTCTTCCAAATTCAGGTCCGTAGCTGACTTTAAAACACGTAGATCAAAAACAGACAGTAGAGCTTGTAATGCTGTAAGGAAAAGACAAGAAGACCCGTTAGTTAACAACTAACTAAATATTTGGATACATCATGCTGTTATCATAATAGATTAATTAAATACCCGTTACACGTAGGAGTTCTCCGCTGACGACAGAGAAAGAATAGAATTCTTTGATTTTTTTCCCTTCTCCAACAGCAGCTTCAATGCTTCCTTGTTGTCCTCTTTTTGACCTTCCACCCTCATCCTCGCCCATACCATTCGTGCCATCATCACCAGCTGTGGCGGACCCTTCAGTTGAAGGACCATTGACGTATGCCTTCGTTCCTCGGAATGGAGAGCGACATCCAGCACAAAAATCGAAATCCTCCTGGTTTATCCGCGGAACTTTGCTTTCTTCCACAGCAGCAGCTTCATCCTCCATCTCCGCCTTTGGTGTGGTGAGTTTCAAACTGATCAACATTTTTCACTATCAAAAGTGGTACTGTTGCCTTTATAAAAAATTGGAAAACCCAACATTTCTTTCAATCATGTTAAAGTAAGATTGGAAGTCACCCTGACTCAATCCCAGAAAGAAACTGTGGCCTCTACGCTGTCTACACTTTAAAAAATAGACTGATATGCTAAATCGGGATTGATTTCATATGTCATGGGCAATTGCTTAGGAAGGAATGCCGACAGGATACTTGAACAATGGACTTGGGTTAGTATTGTATTATTTCAACTTACCACAATCAATCCAACCTTCCTTGCTCGGCTTATCCAAACTTACAGTTGGAATTGTATAACTGCAGATATTCAATATTTGTAGTTTGCCGATAAAAATATTTAATTTTTTTTTATTCAGTTTTTATTCCATCAGTTTTGAGTTTTGAATGGTGGTGGATGAAGCTAAGCCGAGGGAGCCGGGAAATTGTTCAGTCGGGGTACTCTCAGCGTGCCCACTTAAAAAAAAAATCAAAATAAACAAAAATAAAAATAAATAGATCTAGAATTTCAAAATTATCTGGTTATCAAATTATTATCCAAATAATGTCCACTGCAGATAATTATGAGGTGCGTAGTGGAGATGGAGGTGGAGGGCAAGGGGAAAGTATACATTCAAAAAAGAAGGTTATCCATTTCAGTGATGGTTCTACAATGGAGGTGGAAGATGATTCCGTGGATAAGATGGAAGGCAAATTAGTCAAATGTCCGGAAGTGCATCCGCCCACAAACCACCAAGAGAGTAGCAGTCTGCCTTCAATTGATACTGTAATTTATAACTGAAATGACTTGTAAATTGTATAATTTATATATGTTAAAATATCCTTTTTTGACAGAAACGCTTATCTTGGAGAGAGTGGATCAAACATTACTCTGTTAAAAGTGCGTCTTCTGTTATGGGTATGATTGATATTAGATATTTACTTATCATCTTATGACTGACTAGAATGCCAATAGTTTTAAACACGAGTTTTCATTTGTTACAGGTGGGCTGGACTATTCTGGAGAAACGTTAGCATATTATTTAGGAATTACAACACCCAAATATCAACATGAGATTGATGAGTATAACCGAATGATGACAAAGAAGGCGTTTGGATGATGCTGAAGTCAAGACGTGGTCATCCGTGGGTCCTGCGTCCACTGTTCGTATGGAACAGATTCGAGGAGACAATGAAAACATTTTATTATCTCAACAGAAATATGCAGACACTACAGGGAATCATGTTGATGAGGACGAGAAGGTTTAGTTAGAGGATTACGTAGTTACCGACCTAATGCAATTCCACCTGACAAACCATATGCCTTTTAGTTTAAAAAATGTTCAACTTCTAATTAGAATAGTAGGTAAATATTTTATTGCACGGAAATAAGTCATGTTTGTATAATTTCAGAGTCGTACACTATTTAAAAGTATATCAACTTGCACTAAAATAAATAAAAAAACAGTTGTTTTGTTACGTAAAGGAAACTTTTAAAATCCGTTGTTTCCATTCATCATCTAAAGTTAAGTGAGATACAGTTCATAAAAATTACATTGTCTGACAAATAAATACATACAAGACAACATAGTTGCATAAAAAGTATTTTAATGTAAGGTGGATATTTCGTCTTAGCCCGAGTTTGGTGTTCGTCGTCAATTGCTGGAAAGCCGGTTGGACTTTGTCCAATTGTTAGTTAAAACCTTACAAATGAACATTCGATTGCATAATATTTCGTATATTGCGTTAAATTTTGGGTCAGTTATGTCACAGTATCGCGTTTGACGTTGACGGAATCGGGGCATTGCTTAATTCAACTTTCACGGGAAAATCTCCTTCTGTCCAATGGATAAGACCTAAAAAATTGTATTCATTTATCATTTATCAAACATGGCAAGCTAACCTAACACGCTTTGAAAATTAAAGTGTAAATTACCGTGTTCTGGTAGTGTAGACGCGGCGAAGTGATCCTGTATTATAAAAATTTAGATTAATAAACGACTTCTAACCGAGTGTAAACAAGAGGCTGTGAATTTTAATTTTGACCACACCCTACCTTCAAAAGCAGCTGGGAAAAATTACAATGCATTCCGTACGCTTCCGTTTCTCGACCTGTTTCGTTGCATAGTCGGTAAAGATCTCTCAAAATAGATGTAGCCCAAAGTTGTATATGAAGATCAGGAATCTTAGACGCCAATTGCATTGCTGGCGTGACCTGCGTAAAAAAATCGTTAGGGCTCGTCGTCAACCTTAGTCGTTGTTTCAAAATTATAATAGTACCATGTTCATACTCTCTCTGCTATTTCCAAGCGATAAAAATATGTGACCAAGAAGAACAAGAGAGCAGGCGGTCAATCTGTTCAAGTCCTCGGCGTTCGCCATTTTTAAACTTTCTCTCAAATACCTCCTAAAGAATCAACCACACCCACTGTTATGTTATTATCAAATATTGTTTTAAAGCATAATGGCATATATACTAAAAAAAAGTAATAGTGGTATGTGAAATTGTATACTTTGCATCATTGTACCGAGCCTGGAAAAAGGACTGCAATCCTTGTAAATAGTAAGCAGCCTGTAAACACATTAAACAACATCCTTGACCTTGAGGTTATGTAGGTTTAGTTATATCGTATTTCTAGATTAAGATTTTACCGCTCGTAAACTGTGTGATGCGGAAGGCAATGTTTCTGGATTTATACGTTCTAAAATCGTTTGAAACTCGGCTTCTCTTTTTGTTCGGATGTAGACAATTCCAAGATTTAGATGAATAAAGGTAAATAGCTCGCGGTCTTGAGCTGAGCTCATTCGCAGTGCCGTTGTGAATTGGACCTGAAACATCACAATTTTATTTTTTTATTTTTAATAGTACCATGCAGACAAGTACTAAGAAGTTATTTTAGCTCCTTGAGTAGTACTGCTGCTTAAAAATAAAACACCCACCTCCGCAGCGTCCATACAATTCATCGACATCGCGTACAAACCAAGCAAGCAATGTAGTGGACCTAAGGTTATAATGATATAATGAAATAAGTCAAATAACGAATTCAAACTCAGTTATCATGTAGAAATCAGCATATTACGTCATAGAATAATCCGATTGAGAATTAGTTTACCTTTATGTGTGGCAAACAGTTGTGGATGTTCTTTACAAAGTGCACAAGCGTGGGAAATTTCCTAAAACACAACAATGTTATCAAAATCGCCAATAAAACAAAATGTTGTGGGGTCATTAATGTCATCTGAATTCGCATTCCAAGGGTTCATGTAGATAGTTTGATTACCTGTAACGCCAGCGTTTTGTTTCCCATAACCAGCCTACACATTATTATCTGTTCTAAGTAGAAGCATCTGAAAAGTGCTGAGGATGTACGAGTTTGGTTTCTGATCGACAACTGAAATGAAGATAAACTTTAATTTAAAACAAACACAAAATACAATTCATAATTTTCTTACGCTTCAATTTTTCTATTTGCATCAACGCCTTGTCAGTATATTTTTGGGCTGCAATTTTGAAATTTTAATAATATTTATAAAAAAAAATTAATTCACGAGTAAAAAAAAGAATTTGCCTTTATCAAGATATCCTCCTTGCATAGAGTGCATTGCAGTAATTAAATAAACTACTACACTTAGGTGTTGATTGGGCATCCACATGAACATATCTCCCATGTTGTCTGTCATAAGTTCTGTAAATTGTTAATATAAACAATTGAAGATTTCAAATCAAACCTTTTACTGATCTCAGGTGTGATTGATAAATAAATAGTTTGTTTAATCATATACCTTCATCAGATGGCCAAGATGGTTGTGTAATTGTTTGAATACTTTGTTGTAATTGCTTTAAACTTGGTTTCACTGACTTCATCTGACCAGCACTCAGATAATGGCAAACCTGTGATGTCATAATAAATTAGCTGTGTACTTGAAATGAATTATTATTGTTGTATAATTTATTCATTGGTATTATTCAAACCTGAAGAACAAGAAAGAAAACTTTTAGATATTCCTTTTGATGTGGATTCCCAGTCCACTGTTCAATCATTAAACTGGACTGCTGCAATATTGGATGGACTTCTTGAAATCGTTTCGCAATTAATAGGAGCTACAAAATTAATAAAATTACTAATGATTACTATTACATCAATGCCACAACAATGCGAATATAATTTCACATACCATTGCTTTACTAAGGAGAAATAATACTCGAGTGTATGGTGCTGAACTATATTCAGCAAAGTCCGATCCAAATCCAACCAAACTCACAGCACTTTGATAATCCTTCTCCATTGCGTGAACTTGCTATAATATAAAAAAATCAGTGTTAACAACAACATAAATTTATTAGTCCAGGAATTTCACCCACAAATTAGTATTAGTTGTAGTACTTACGGATAATTGGAAAATGAGCCGACAGTGCCAATAAACATTGGAATTTGACATTTCCACTCCCCTTCTGAGCGCGGATTTGGCCAGATTATATCTAGCCTGGTCTTCATATACCTTCGAGAGAGTACTCACCGCTTCAAACTTCACATCGTCAAAATTGCTTATCGTTTGAGATAATAGCCACTGCAACTCCATAAAAGACATAACATCAATAAAATTGTGCAATTATCACTAAATCGGTACATATGAAACCGATTATTCAACTCACAGCCTGTTCCAAATGGTTTCTGGCAAGATCCACATTATTTGTGTGGGTAACTAAAATATTTCCAAGTTGAAGGTGCGTTCTAGCCTCAACTTTTGGGGGAAGTGGTTTAAAATTGAATACAGCTTGCAGGCTTTGGATACAACATTTTATGTTGGGAGGACTTGAAGTTCGGAAATATTCAGCTATTCCCAAGAGGGAAAGATACCACGAATCTTGACTGGAAGCCATAATTTTGTTCTTGGAAGAAATATACTAACACAAGAGTCTTGTCACTTGTGACAAGAGAAGACTGAAGACTAAAATAATATAAAAAATACTTATCCTAATTCCTAATTGTAAGCTATCTGCAAGTATTGAAATTGACGTTACAACACTAACAATAAGTTATTATTTCCCCAAGATTTCTTGTAATCACAAGTATTCACAACATAACATTAAAAACTAATTGGCCTAATTTTTTAATGGTTGAAAATTGTAAACAACTTGATCTTTTGCGTAGATGTTTTAGTATAATATTTTTATTATTTGAGGACTTTATCTTTTTATGATATTAATTACTTCACCCTACATATTTGTCCTGGGGAATATGACCACTAGTTGATTACAACTGGGTGTGGTGTGGAGTGTGGGCCAGTGGGTGGAGTGCAGATAAATTCACAAAATTTGGGATGAAAATTGTAAAATTACTTCAATTTGGGATGGAACGCGCTATTGATCTTGTTTTCTTTTGGAAAGTCTCATAGATGGAGGCACGGATGTCAAGCCAAAATTTGGCCAATGGAAAATCCCTAAATTCCGTGTCAAAAACTCCGTTTGCATTTTTTAACTCTTTGAAAATAGCTTAAAGATTAATTAAAGTTTTTATTTTCTGCAAATACTGTTTTAGTTTTAGTTTTAGTTTTAGTTTTTCCTTCATATCTAATTGGGCTAATTCTCAATTTCAGAGCTTGTTCTCAAACTTCGAGACTCAAAGTTTGCAGATCTCATCCTGCCTCATTGTAAAATTACTTCAATTTGGGATGGAACGCGCTATTGATCTTGTTTTCTTTTGGAAAGTCTCATAGATGGAGGCACGGATGTCAAGCCAAAATTTGGCCAATGGTAAATGTGTAATAAATTCCGTTTGCATTTTTTAACTCTTTGTAACATGGTAAGAATACAAAATAGCTTAAAGATTAATTAAATTTTTTATTTTCTGCAAATATACTGTTTTAGTTTTTCCTTCATATCTAATTGGGCTAATTCTCAATTTCAGAGCTTGTTCTCAAACTTCGAGACTCAAAGTTTGCAGATCTCATCCTGCCTCATTGTGTCTCAAAATTCTCAATCTCACACAATTTGTGAGGCAGGCTGCGATTTTAGTTTTGTGCATGGCACCTTTCTCCGGTTGGATTAGATGTAAAGAAAGTATTCTTATACTTTTTTGGGAGCTATTCAGCTGTTATTTCTTAATTTGCTTAGGATTTGTGCATAGCATTGGCGTTCCAAAAGTTTGAAGCTTTGGACTGCAAGTTCATTGAATTTTCCGAATCATATCAAAAATGACAGTAGTGCAGGTGCAACTATGAGGTTGAAAAGAGTTAGTGAGCACAATAGTTTTAATGTACATTAGTGCCTCCGGTGATTGGAACGGTTGGTTGGGATTGGAAAGGTACAACGGAGTAACAAGTTAGTTAGTATACAAGGCAAGGGTACATGTGTCTCTAAATCTAAATGATCTCTGGGTGGGGGGTGTTGCCAGGAGGAGAAAGATTCCACTATTCTCCTTTTACTTGGTATAGATGAGGTTATGCAATGAGCAAGAAAAGAGCTCAAAATGAAATGGCATCCGATCCCACTATCAGCCAGAGGGAGAGAGTTAGAAGAGGGACGCATTCTTTGTCCATGAGTATATGAACCCCATCCCGTCATCTCATCTCGATCTCCTTCCCAAAGAGAGAAGGACACTCATTATAAGTTAAGCCATGATTGGAAATGTGTGTGGTGGTGTTTTTAAACAGCAAAAGCAACCTAGAATACCGAGTCTTTCCGTAAACCGAAAAATATTCCGTTGATGTGACGCAATCCGATGCTACAGTTTTAACACAATGTGCACGCGGAGTGAGTGGACAATATGAGTGTGTGTTGCATAGCATATAGCTCTTTAATAAAGTTTGACAACGGTATGTATAATAGCAGAATACCTTTTAATGCGCATGGCATAGACTCTAGCTTGACATCAAGGCAAGACAGAGGGACAAACTTAAGTAAACTTATTCCACCAAATAGTTGTAAGATAGCTAAAATGGATTAATCCAATTCCTTAAAAATTGTGGATTATTTGTAATGCAGTGTATGTCTGTGGAGTATGATGCAAAGTGAAAGTATCGAAAGCATAAGACTAGATTATGTATAAACGGTTCTTAGGATGTAGATTCTTTAAACGAATTTTCATATCACTCCAGGAG
>JAAXNX010001635.1:2150-16885 GCA_036491905.1 Folsomia manolachei | reverse complement strand
ATAAATTATGCAGATTATGCCACTTGCACTTAATACGGTAAAATATTGTGGTAAGTTTTAAGATGAGTCCAAAAGTTGGAAGTGGAAGGATTTAGGCCTACTCTAGATGATTTCATATATGTTTTAATAGTTCTTCCACACTCCAAACATGCCGCAGAATGAGAATTGAGATCAAATTGCTCAAAATGCGTCCAGACATTTGAACCTTTTGTACGTCTTCGGCCAGGAATTGAGCTTTCATCCAAAATGCTGCTAGAAGAGTGAGTTTTGTCATTTGTCCCTGGGGATGACCCTCTCATCGAGGCCAAGTCTACACAAAGCAAGAAATAGAACGATTTTTGCACATTCTTTTATACCCAAAATTAAAAAATGTTTAGAATCAAATGAATCCTCGCTTATTGGGACAAGACACATGTGCAGAGACTAACAAAATTTATTCCTGAGCAATGCAATTTAACCGAGTTACAAATTTCAAATCAATTTTTTGTAAACGATACATTATGACGACTTCTTAAATGACGAAACAAGTTGAAAGTTTTCTTGTAATGATTGAGCTGTAGCTCGTTCCCACAAAGTACGCAGCTAGCAATAAATTCGTGATCATTCCACCGGAAATAGTCCCACACGTTGGAAATAGTTCCAAATGAAGAAGTGGCGAGAAGCGATGGATTGGATTTAACATCATTCCGACGGCGTCGGCCTCAATTTAAAAATTCTGATTAGTAAATTTAATTAGTTTTATCGATACTACGGATAAAAGATGAAAAATTGTGGACTGTGAACTTTTTTCACTAACATTCGGTCAGAAATTTAAAAGCATTTCAACCACTTTGCCTACCTTCCATGATGAAGAAAACAAGTAGGAGCTATTTAATTAGAGCCCTTTTCGATAAATGAAGAAAAATGATACCCTACTTCGAAATAAGCAATATAATGAGTCCTATGCCAATTAGGAAAATGTATGAAATTCCGCCTGTTAATGCATGTTTATGTACAAATTTAAAGGTGTTATAAATTGTCACAATTTTTATGCGCATAGCTTTCATTTTATTAGCAGTTTCTGATAATATCTCTAAACTCAAATAGATAATTCATTTGAATAAAACTAAACAATACATAGTAAATACACAGAGGTAGTCATTAGATTTAATCTTATTCATTTACAAGGATTTGGTTCAGGGGTAGAGTTAGGTTATTTAAAATTTTGACACTTTTTTAGCAAATATATTATGTTTTCTGTTTAGATGTTTTTTTAAACTGTCAATCCTAGTAGTGGCATTGTACTTTTTCTGACAAATTGTGCAAATATACTCATTGTGTAAAAAAGACTTTGTAAAATGCTCCCATATGTAGTAGGTGGTAGGTTCTGCGCGATCGGATGAAAACCAAGACTTCATTGTTGTACTCATATTAAAACCTATAGGTAAGGCAAGTTGGATGAAAAATCTGGTATTACATTTTTACGTTAACCTCCCTACATAACCCTAACTTTAGACTTCGGACCATTTCGTTTATGAACCACTGGCATAATCCATATCAAAGACTTCATAATGTCTAGTTTTTAAATGGACTCTTAAATTCGTACAATTTTTCCCAGCAAGCAAGTACCCACAAAAGTTACACTGAGACCTGTCTGAGACTGGATTGTATTGGAAAAATTTCCAAACGCTAGGAAGTGAATCTTCATCAAATGTCACCCTTCCAATTCCTCTTTTAGGATAAGGAAATCTAAACTTGGTCATGATGGTGCTACATAAATTTGCATTGTTGACTTGACTCGGAGTTTGTTGAACATCTTTTTTGCGATTACCATCGGAGGCGGCCACCGCCACTGCATTGGAAGAAATATTTCCACGCTTCATCAATATCATGCCCTTATTACCCGTCTTCATTCCAAAACCTATCAAGGAAACGAATAAAATCATAATCGGCTTTAAATTGAAAAGCGAATCAAACACTAACACTATTCTATCTTTGCAAAATGGTCCTCGTGCCTACCACAGTATTCATTCAGCTCAACCACATCAAAAATTATTTCTGTTACAATCAAGACCAAATTTGACAAATGCAAAGCGACACACCTAAATATGAAAGGATCTTGTGATTGTTTAAGAAAGTTATGTGCTCGTCCTTAGTCATTTGGACTCTAACACATCAACAGCCGAACGACCTGGATAAACCCTACGACAACATCGCACAAAGTGTCGAGTTAAATTGTATCGTTTTACATTTTCCAATTTACCCATGCACAACTTGCACACAGATAGATTGGGATTTTGTAGATCCGCATAAAACCAATTGATTTTTACGAGTTGCTTGTGTTCCGCGGTTAATATTTTTAATAACGACGCAGCATTATCTATTCTTTTGGAAGGTGTCTGCAACACAGGGTTTGGCGTTTTAATAGGAATGAAACTTTTGGACTTCACTTTTTGAGGTTTATTGACAGTCGTACGCCGCACAGATTTGATATATCTAGCTGCCCTTTTCCCTGCAAGGAAAGAAACCATAAGTACTTCATTTTTACCAATTGCCATACCGTGACAGAAATAGGAGCGAGTGAACAAATAGAAACATTTTCAAGATTTCCTAGCTAATCAACTAATTACAAGATTTTTTAATTCAATCTTTCACAGCATGGATCAACGCGTAATTCCGAAGGCGATTATATTTTTTCACAGTATTTAATCTAACATCACATAATCTGCACTAGAACACAGTGCCATTGTCAAGTGTTTTAAACAACTGTTCGCATATCTTATTTTTCTCATCCCAACATAATTGTTTGAGGTAACCCGCAATCCATGTCGTGTTTGTTCTTTTCCCCAATGAAGGGCCATATAACTGCAAAAAAACCAGTACATCATTCAAATTTGTGTACTGAATTATGCTGTAATGAAGTGGCTTCTTCAGCTAATTTAATGCATGGTGAATTTAAAAAAAACCTCTGTTTTTGAAACTTTATTAACCAATCCTTCAAGCTACCGGAAAGGTTCAGTGTGTTATGAACAAAAATAACTACTAGATAAGTTAACCAGATAGAATTACGCCAATTCATTAGGAATATTCAACATTGTAAAATTTGTCAGAATGCTTAGATTTTAAATGTCTCCTGAGGGTCGTGGTGCAATTAAATAATTCAGTCCGACAAAAGCAACAAACATATCGATTGTTGACGTTAATTCGAAAAAAATCCCACACTGCTGACTTGTCCCCCATACCTCTCTTCCCCAAGGTTGGAAATTCAAATCGTTGACCTAATGTTAATTGCGATGAATTGGCCGAGAGGGGAGCATCGTTATTTTCTGAAACAATACAAGACCAGAGTTCAATTTCAGAACAGGATGATAGACGGAAAAGATGTTACAAACGAGGACAAAAAGCTACCAACTCAACTATTGAACCCTTTTTCCGTCCCGTGTAGGGAGAAATGCCCTACATTCTCCATGCGGCCGGACCTGACTAGACTAAATGTGAACTGGCGATCGGTCTGTTTCTATTTTTTTAATGAAATTTCAGAATCAATAATCTGCATGAAGATTTTCACAAAACTAAACTAATATATCTCCCAAATCCGCTTAAAAAGTTTAAAATACATTTATTTTGTCATTTATATATTAATACACATGTGCAATGTATGCCGGTAGTTGTTTCGCAAATCCTCTACAATTATGCAACAGTGATTACATAAAGTCGAGGGGTTAAATTACATTAGACTTATTAATTCCCGTTACCGCAAACATATCATTTCGAAGTAAGGATGAATTACATATCCAGTCAAGTGCATGTCATTTAAGTAAATTCTTGAAAGTTTAAATGTGATTCGGGACATTATAAAATCGATCGGAATGTTTAGCTTTCAAATGTCTTTTCATGGTAGTAATATATGTGACATATTCACAATGACATAAACGACAAATGGATCGGTCCCTATTAGGGATCACTTCAAAAAAATTCCAAACTTCCGATCGCGTTTCTTGGCGCCCTCGTTTCTTGGCATCGCGTGGAAACTCATAAAGGGAGGGGTCAGATGTTAATTGAACTGAACTCGTAGGGAGGGAGACCTCTCTATTATCTGAAACGATAAACACAAGACCACAGTTCAGAACACGAATGAATGCCACACAATGACTATAAGGATGCAGATAATTAAGCATTTTCAAAGTGAACCCAGCCAACAGGGCTTTGTGAATCAAACAAAAAACTGGTTTATTTATTTGTTCTAACAAATTGTTCTAAATCGTAACAAATTTTGTTAAACAAAACATATCCCAAAAATACTTCATGCTAGTCCTAGTCCGATTATTTAGTCCATCATTATCAGTGCAAGTTATCATTTCGATATTTTTTCGGTGAACGCCAGCAATAACATTTTGTGCAACGGAGAAGCCATTCAACAGATTCCGGATGACGATTCTTTGCGAGACGAGATTTAAACACAAGGAGCCCTTCACAATTTTGTTTCTTAATAATTCTTGGACATCGCATTCTTTCTGTTTCCTCAGGATTCCGACTACTATGTATCCCTTCCAAAGATGAACGAGTGCAACATGGTCTTCCTGGGAGACAAGAAATGCGAAAGAAAATCAAATGGGTAATAATAATTTATTGAATTGATCAATAACGCATGAAATTTGAGACAGTATCGGTATGTATGGTTTATTCTATTATGAATTGTAACTGCACACAAATTTTATACAATCATCCTACTAGGCCGTTGGCCTCCTCCCACTTTTTAAGAGATCTCCAAGTAGTGCATTTATTACATCTTAACATCAGTTTGTAACCCCGAGCCGGGTTTGAATTTTTACGCCCGTCAATCCGCCTTCTGTCTTGGATACGTTTATGCCTTTTTATCATCAACCCGCTGCAAAATACTCCTGATGATGGCATCAGTCTACAGCATGGTATGGGCGCATCTAAACTGTGAGCTCGATTCTCTGACTTTTTTCGACCTATAAACAAGGCAAAGTGAATGAATGGACCACTATCCTGACCAAGATAAAATTTTACTTAATGAATCAAGTTGTTCATATTCTGCAAAAATTGGAGATATTATGAGACGACAACTAAGATGCCAGACAGACAAAACTAAACAAAAGCGACGGAAGCACTTTATAAATTTTTTTTATTAGCATACTTTGTATAATATTCGGCATTGTGATAACTATTTTTGTATTGACTGTTAAATCAGAACAAAGTATGATAATAATGTTTGAGACACTTTTCAAAGAGGAGACTTAATCGCCATTCGCCACGTGTGACACCTTGTGCATCTTGAAGCCTCTGTATACTTGCCATTTCTGCGTCTCATTTTTGTAACAAGAAAACCCGAACACGACTCCATGCCTTCACAATGGCGTCTTGGACAAGGGACCACAAGATCATTTGGGAACATCCCTGTCAAAAATTAACCACAAGATTCATAAAGCATGAAGCTTACTGTGTGCTTACTAAAATTTGCAAAAAAAAAAACCAACCATCGAACCATCTATAACCGTATCCCTCTCCACGTTTGACATTTACTACACCTACGTGCATCCCTTCCTTTTCCTTTCTTATTCATGCGGACTTTAAGCTGCATATAACCCGGGCACTTTTCACCCTGGATTATTCGATCACAAGTCTCAAAATGGCGATGGTAATCTGGCAAATCAGATAAATAAAATGAACTACACCGCTGTGGTTAGAAGCAATTACATCAGAATTTATTGTTTGCGTTCAAAAGAATCTATTACATGCGATTTTAAAACATCAATACATTGACAGTCCAAAATCGATTCGTACTACTAGAAATATCCTTATTTGCCAATTGAACAAAACAATATACCCAAACATTTTTCAGAGCCGGTTAAATGAAATGAGATATGGCAAATTAAAGGAACTGAAGAATATTTGTGAAAAATATATGTCTTTGATGACTATTTGAATTCATGTGACCATTTGCTGTGGATTTAATTCATCAAATTCAACAAAGTGATCATCATCCACGACATTTGGGATTCCACAGAAATTCCTGGAGCAAACGAGTGAAAATGTATGAACCCCGACAAATTAATAATGAAATACAGTGCCTGTTCGTCAATTGATTGAGAAAAGGTGTTTCAAAGCTTACAAGTAAATGTCTATATATATCATCTATGCTCGACATTCTTAATACAAATGCTTTGTAAAGATCGCCAAGTCCTACATTTATAATTGGAACAGCGAAGAGCCTGCCTTCCTATCCCTTCCTTATTTAGTCGGACTTTCATTTCCATAAAACCAATACATTTTGCGCCATCAATTATCCGTCTGCATGGAATATTTGTGGATAAATGACGAGGATGATGGGTCGACACCATAATTCCTAGCAAATCAGACAAAGATGGAATATGAATTTTGATAATTAGTTAGATAACCAACAACCAACTTTACCCTAATCTACAATTGTTATTTAGTTGATTTGAAAAGAATTTTTATTTAATCAAATTAATCCTCGACGATTTTTTTAAAGAGCAAAGAATCGTAAATAGTGTGTTGGAACGTCATATCAAACAGAAACCGTAGCCCCAGGAAAGCTTGCCCCCTGCTCGGGCTTGGCCTCAAACCGCCATTAAAACCATATTTTCTATAGTGAAACAAAGTTGCGGTCAATTATACAGAAACATAACCGAGCACCAAACAATTAAGAGTTTCCTACAGCTCCTTGCGACGATTAGTTAGGGATCGCCAAGTGGTGCATTTGCTGCACTGTAACATAATTTTTTGAACGCCGCTATCTCGTTTATAGTCTTTACGCCATTTTGGACTAAGCAATCCGATACAAGGCATGCCTAAATATTATCCTTGAACATGGTAGACTTCCAACATCTGGGACGGCATCAATACTTCTTGTCTTATCTCGTTTTGCTTTACCTGGCGAAAGTCAGAACAAAACGTTGGATATGAAAAGACGAGTGAATGATAAAAACATATACACAATATTTGGATTCGAATAAATATTGCTTGATCTATGCAAATTCTCTTACGATCCTATCAATTACTACTACCTTGGCTTGGTTTTTTAATTTTAGGACATTAATGAAGACTTTGAAACTGATCGCCAATACCAGCATTTGTTACACCTATACGAAGGCCTTGTGAGCACATCGTCATTCCCCTTTCTACGATATTTATGTAACTGCTGGTGAAGATATCCTGGACATTGCCTTCCAGTCGATACGATTCTTTCACATCTAATACCACCAGCAGATGTTGGGATGGGAGGAGTTTCGATATTGACTTGTCTTCTTTTCCCTACAGAATGGACAACCAGTACATTATGGATTAATTACTGTTTCAGTTGCCCCACAAGTCAAAAAGTTGTGAAAAAAACGGTTAAAAACGCCAATAGAAATATACATCAAACAATAATAAATTTTAAATCACCATATCTAACAATTTTAGAAGGACCTTTGCTCAAAACTTTTCATTTCGGCTTAACATTACAGAAATGTAATTTGAATCTTGTAACAAGTCGCCAAACTTTGTGATGAATACGAATATGCAACGAGTTTTGTCACGAGGATTATCACAATTTTAGACCAAACAGTTTCAAAAACATGATGACAATGAATGGCGAATGCTTGGTGATAAATGAAAGCGGATGGCTATCTAGCTAACCCCGAAACTGCCAATATGCTATTTTTAGTTCGCCGCATCTAAATGATTGGAGGCAATCAAGAATGTGTCTATAACCTAACCTGGCCCTGGTCCTTACGACCGGTTAATCACAATTTTTTTATTAGTGATTTAGAGTAATGAAGATTTCCCATTTTTTCGGATTGGACCTTGATGAATATTGTAACGCAACGCAATGAAATAGTCGAATGCAGCCTGTACCAATATGGGGATGTGGGATATAAATGCAATGCACGGAAATTTGCATAACTAGAAAAGAAAATGTTTAAATATTATGAAGAAAAGAATCAAAATGCAATATGCAATGACTTGAATTGGGATTACTGCTGGCGGCCATCAAAATGTCATTATGTCTCTTGTGCGTCTAAAAAAGTTGCCTACGTTTTCATTTGTTCTATGTCTACTAATTAATTGTAAAAAAGCTACCTATCCTATCCCTGAACTAGCCTCCTCACTAGCTAAAATTTAAGCAATTATTGTAGCGTGGCATAAAGTGATTTGTAAGAAGGCTCCAGGTAGACGTGGGAATTACAAAGAACTGATTTGGAAAATGGCAATGTTTGCAAATTACCTAAATTGAATTTCTTTAATAAACATTGTTATTATAACAAAGAAAGGAAAATTGTGTCAAGATTGTTGTACACAAATACGAGTAAAAGTAATTCCTAATCATTTGCTTTTAAGCAAATGGTGGAATCGCGGAATTTTCTTACAAATCATTACATGCCGCGCAAAAAAGAAAACTCGGTAATACCTGGAGGTTTGACATGAGCACCACCGGAAGCACCCGTAGTAAATGGCAGAAGAAGGTCCCGCTCCAGACGAATCATCATGACCAAGTGCACCAGCATACATATCTGCAAAATCGTATCAATCGATAAGCCATGTCTTTTGTCAACTATAATATTATTTACCAACTATAACTAATAATAATCTATACATGACATTATATTTATCATTATTACCATCTCCTAAACCAGAAGCGTCTCCATGTTCAGTCATTTCAAAAGTTCCTTCCTCTTCCTCTTCAGATCTATCCCCGTACAGTCCCTCCACAACGGCTTCACTCTTGATGGAATCAATGGTAATCATTTGTTCTTCATCCTCTTCTTGGTCCATCCCAGGAACTCCATCCTGTGCATGTTGACTTGCTCTGATCTCATCCATTAAAGTTAGCGGATCATGTTCTCTGCATCGCCGCTGGACCCACAGCCAAAGGATCAACGTTCGGCAACCCTCCATCTCCCAACAACGATGAATTCATATCGCCGCCCGCAATACTATGGTTTGAATTGTCATTACTTGCGTTGTAAGTGCCGCTTGTGACTGTGGCCGTTGGCATTAAGCGACTCCGTTTTATTGGAGGAGGTTGATGATGAACGCTTGACTGTTGAGAATGAGAAAGGTCACCAATGGACGTAGAGTTAGTCGGAGCAGTGATAGGAATTTGTTGAGATCCAGCTCGAGTAGATACAGCCGAAGAATGTCCACTCTTAGGTACTTGCTGAGGGTTATGACTACGACGATGCATTTGTGGTATTGGGGTTGATTGAGCGGCGGGTGATACCCTGCCCCCTGGTCCTTTTGGAGGCTCTTGCCCCTCAGTCTCCTGGAAATTGCATAAAAAACAATGTATTTATTTAAGTTCAACATTTTAAAACAAACAGAGATAACAAGGTCAATAGTTTAAGGAAGTGAAGTGACACTACTTACATGTTTCGGGCCGGACTTGGTTAGCCCTTCAATTTGCAACAATTCACCAGTTTGAAGGAATCCCTGAATGCTCTTGATTATTACTCACTTTGACCTCTCCATTGTAAACGAATTGAATCACATGTTGCAAATCTTGATATCTGACATTGTTGAGTATCACAATCGTATTAGTATTCGGACCGCAATTCCCCTGAAACAATAGTCAATCAAATCAATCAATGTTACCTTATTCTCGTTCAATAACCTATCAATACTCTCATTTCCACTATCATATTTACTATATTCAATTCAAACAAATTAAGCCTATTATCTTGTTCCGTCATATAATATAGTCATATTATTAACATCTTTAATCAAATCCCTCGCTTTTTCTTATCTCAAAATTATAAAATTAAAATGCCTTATCATCAATCATCAATAACCAAACCACTGCCACTACCATCTAATTATTCAAACTCTTAACTCTTCCCTCTATCAATCTGGCCGTAATTAGTTTATAAACTATCACCCCTCTTGATCTTATGATAAGACTCTTATCTTACCTGGAACAGCTGCTTGAAATGTGGACTGCAAAGACTCAACAACATCCGATGACTTTTAATGGTTTTTCCTTCCGCAACCAGGGTCACATCCGTTAGAAAGTCGCCATCAAATAGGAATTGTTTCAACCCCGACGTCAGGTGGGATTGGAACGTGTGCCATTTCAAAGAATATAATTCACCCTCTCGGGCGACCGGAATCCGATCCCCGTCCTGATAACTCATCCTGTCTCCAATACGTCAAACTCGGATTTTATCTTATCCTCAGTAGATAATTATTTTTTTAATTTCTTAAAACTTTAGCAGTCAAGCAAGAGAATCGAATTAACCGACAGACCGAGTTTGGTAGAAGGTGGAGCTTGGCTGGCGTCGGCTCTAGTTCCAGTTTCTCCCACTAGTTGCCAATTCTGTTGCCGGTGGACTTTCTCCTTTGTTCATGAAAAAAGTAAAGTGTGCAAGAGAATCTACTATATAAAAATTTTTGAACCAAGAATGGCAAGGAATTTGCACTTAGCTGAGCCCTTGTTGATGATGCAATCGGAATAACATGAGATGGGAAATTTAATTGATTATAATATTAAGCTTGTCTTTCGGGACCTATAAATTATTGATGGCAATGTCAATTGACGAAATCTTTTAGTTGGAAAAGTTACAATTTAAAAATCAAGTGATTAATAGATGTGAGAAAAATCAAACGAAAATACACGGTTGACAGTTAATTTTAAGTTACTATTTCTTTATTACTTTCTTTTGCAACGTGTTAAAAATAAATGTCCGACCTACTCAGTTCATAGGACACAAACAACTGCGGAAAGTTTATGAGTTTAATATAGGAAAACCGAATATAACGACAACAGAAAGTAAAACTTATTACATTCCATAATAGACATACCAGCCGCTGTATAACGAAAAAAGAAGGAAAAGCAGAGAGGCAAGTAAATTTAACTTGAGTACATCTTGTAGAATCAATAGTAGTAAAATTAGACTTGGCCGATTTATAAAGAATTGCAGCGGTGGTAGTTAGTTGAAGATTGACTGGTCCACTACTCGTCCCAATCGTCTTCCTCCTTCTCGACGGCTTTGGGAGCTCTAGGCATCTACATGAAATAATTAATAGGAAATGAATTACTCGTCATTTGGTTGAAACCGTGCACAACTACACTTCATATGATAAATTGATATACTACAAACCCTAATATCTGTAGAGTTGAATCCATTTGTTGTTGATGAAAATCCACCATCCTCTTCATTGAAAAAGTCGGGAATATTCTGTCCAGAGCCTTTCAAAATGCTCACTAATTGTGGCACGAGCCCACTGTCCTGACTCTCCTCGTAGAAACTCACAGCCTTTCCAGTGTGGCCAAGGCGCCCAGTTCGTCCAATTCGGTGGACGTACTCATCAACTTCGGTCGGCAAGTCGTAATTCACAACCACACCAACTTTGGGGATATCTGAAAAATCAAAAGTATACCATAGGTCAAAGTCTGTTGTAATAAAATAATTAAAAAAAAATAAAAATGTAATCTCACCCAATCCGCGAGCAGCCACAGCCGTAGCTACAAGGACCTTTTTCCGTCCTTGAGTAAATTCCCGAAGTGCCAGTTCCCGCTGGCTTTGGAGGCGATCTCCATGAATTGATGTCGTAGATATTCCCTAGTTCGTCCAATTCGGTGGACGTACTCATCAACTTCGGTCGGCAAGTCGTAATTCACAACCACACCAACTTTGGGGATATCTGAAAAATCAAAAGTATACATAGGTCAAAGTCTGTTGTAAAAAAATAAATTTTTTTAAATAAAAATGTAATCTCACCCAATCCACGAGCAGCCACAGCCGTAGCGACAAGGACCTTTTTCCGTCCTTGAGTAAATTCCCGAAGTGCCAGTTCCCGCTGGCTTTGGAGGCGATCTCCATGAATTGATGTCGTAGATATTCCCTGGGAGCTCAAGCTTGCAGCTAGAAAGTCAGCTCCCTTTTTGTTATTACAAAATACAAGAACTTTTTCATCGTCGGGGGAATCTCGAAGAAGATCCAAAAGTTTTCCTCGTTTCTCCGATCGCTCCACTTGCATAAATTCTTGCACAACGTCTGAGCATGCTCCTCCAACTACCCCAATGACAACAAAGACGTAGTTTGGCTTCAAGAATTCTTTAGCCGCTTTCTGCACTCCAATCGGGAAGGTTGCACTGAACATTCCACTCACTCGTTCCGCCTGGAAATACCAAAAATAGTATGCATTATTAATAACATTATACCATAATAAAACATTTAGGTCAAACGTTAACAAGATCTTTGTTGATTGGACAATAAAAACGAAAGGAATAAAAGAAAATGTACCACAGGTGGCATTTTGTCAACAAGTTCCTTCACATCTCCCATGAAACCCATATCCAACATCCTATCGGCTTCGTCCAGCACGAAGTATTGGATGTTTTGTAGGCTCACGGTTCCATCACTGACAAATTGTTTAATGCGGCCAGGAGTCGCCACCAGAATATTGCAGCCAGCCTGCATCAAACAAAATAATCATGTTAAAAATTCACCTCTTATGCAATGGAGACAAACAGATTCCATTATTAGTGTATCATACCTGCAACTGATTCCTTTGAGCAAAAATAGCTGCACCGCCATAACAGACAATGCACCGAATAATTGAATCTTGAGAGTAAAGTCTGCCTTCTTTGTTGATCTGGATTGCAAGCTCTCGAGTTGGAGCCAAAATGAGAGCTTCAGGTTTCACTGGGCTCGTCTCGGTATTCAAATCATTTTGATTATTAAGCAATGTGTTGATGATTGGGAGCAAAAACGCCGCCTACATAGTACAAGTAATGTATTGAAACAAAAATAAAATCTTTCTAATTATGCTCTACATCATAAAAGACATTAAAGTTAAATACATTAAACATAATCAAAATCAACAAACTTACCGTTTTGCCAGAACCCGTCTGAGCACATGCCATAACATCAAGACCTGCCATCAGTTGAGGTGATGCATGCCGTTGAATAGGAGTTGGTGTAGTGTAACCAACTTTTGCAATGTTCTTCGCCACAAGTTCACGAAGATTCATGTCCTTAAAATTGCTGTAACTATCCGCTTTCTCTTCGCCTGTTACCTAACGTAGCATAACCATATTTATGAATTATATTCTACTTCTAGAAGAAACGAACAAAGAATGTCGAACCATCCCAACTTACTTCAAACTTAATGTCGTTGTACTTTTGAAAATTGATCCCCGAACCTTCATAGTATTTGTTCCGGTCGGTGAAAGCCTCATCACCTTCCAATTCTGCAGCTGGGACATAAATCGGTGGCTTTTCCGGATTCTCGCCCCCACCACCTTCACCGCCAGCGCCCTCTGAAATTTTTTTTTATAAAAGATGAAAATTACTGACAATTTCGACCAACAAATAATATGCAATACAACCCATTCTATTCAACTCACCTGGCTTGTCTTCGCTGCATTTGTAACATGCAGTGCGGTTTGCAAAGTTACTAACTCCGCAACTGCACGTCCAATCTCCAGGCCGCGGTCCACGTTCTGGACGTTCCCCGCCGCCACCACCGCCTCAAAAAAATGGTTTGGTTTTAATTTAGGTTTAAAAAAAGGGACTCGAAAATAAAAACTCACCAGGTTTGTCCGCCTTACAACTGAAGCATTGACGCCTACTGGCGAAGTTGTTCTTATTACACTCCTCACATTCCCAATCTCCTTCTTGGGGCTCGCGAGCGCCTCCACCACCGCCAGTACCACCTATAAAAATCAAACAAAAATAAATATAACGGTCTTAAATTACGTAACCAATTAATTTATAGACAAATCGATCGCAAATTAAGTTATAAATTACCTGGCTTGTCAGCCTGACATCCAAAACATTGACGCCGATTGGCGTAATTGCTTTTTGAGCATGAATCGCATGTCCAATCGCCCTCGCGGGGTTCGTAAGACCCGCCTCCACCACCAGTGCCGCCTATACAAAATTAAAAAAACATGGTCATTCGTACATTTGTAACCGACTAATTTATAAATTAAACATAAATTTAAGTAATAAGTTACCTGGCTTATCAGCCTGACATCCGAAACATTGACGCCGATTGGCGTAATTGCTTTTTGAGCATGAATCGCATGTCCAATCACCTTCGCGGGGTTCGTAAGATCCACCTCCCCCGCCCCCTCCTCTTCCTCCACCACGTCCGCCGCCGCGGCCACCTACGTAACCACATCAAAAATATAAATACAACCAAAATTCCAACAAAAATAAATCCATTTCTTACCCCCTCGGCCGCCCCTTCCCCCACCAAAATCATTGGTGTCACCATCATCAGCAAGATTGGTCGATCCAAAACTTGACGTCACGGCTGCCGTATCATCTCCCCAGTCATCGTCAGACATCTTGAAATCGAGTCTGTTGTTAAAACACCTAAAACTACTCGACTATTGGGTCACCGGTATGGTCGTCTAGAATTAAGAATGAAAAAAATGCAATCAGAACAAAAAATTGGCAAGTTCCCTCCTCTTTCCAAGAACCACCAATATTTCCAAGTACAAAACGACAAGAAAAACCACCCCCAACATAAATACCAACCTCCCTCTACTTACCAATAAAATTGACAATGAACGCCAAGTAATTGTGTACTAATTTGACACAACGCCTTCGAAATTTCGAAAATTTGAAGAGTGCAGAAAAACAGGAACCGCACACTACGAAGAGAAGACAGCGACTGAGCTCGATGACTGAGAGACTGGAAACCCACGCCGTCACTGGTTCCCTACTCCCTCACCAGAGGCGACTTGACACCCTTTGCATACATTATGTGACATT
>JAAXNX010001634.1:0-16885 GCA_036491905.1 Folsomia manolachei | reverse complement strand
GGAAGGGGGTGTGCCATTTTAGATAAATTAAATTATAAAGATAAGCAAGAGCGAAAGTGTTTTTCTGAGAGGATTGAGTTGGGAGTGAGTGAGAGTGGAGAGAAAAGGAGAAAAAAAGAAACTAGAAGGTCAATGACATTAATATATCTTTTCTCTCTTGCGGCAGGACCTTCACCTCCATCTCCTTCATCCGCTTGTGTCAAAGTTACAGGTGGGTACTAGGAGGATTTTTTAAAGCTTATAAATAAAGATCTAAACACGATAGATAACAATTATTTATTTTGACACAGATCCCAATGCGGCTGTTCCTCCAGAAATTGTGTCACCCCTTAAAAATGCAATGGCAACAGAAGGCAAAAATGCTCAATTCCAATGCAAGATTACCGGCCAACCCCGTCCTAACGTCACTTGGTACAAAGGAGCACGAGAGATTTCTCACGGAGGCAAATACCATATGAGCCAAGAGGGTGAAACGTATACCCTCACAGTTTATGATGTCTTTGGAGAAGACGCGGATGAATATGTTTGTCGTGCAATTAATAAAGCCGGTGCAAAATCCACAAGGGCAGAGCTTGTAATTATGATGGCTCCAAAACTCCACGTACCTCCTCGTTTCCGTGATACAGCGTACTTCGACAAAGGCGAGAACGTTGTTATTAAAATTCCATTTACAGGTGTCCCTAAGGTGAGGAAATTAGACTTATATTTATATTCATGTAAAATTATCGAGTGCGTGAAAAGTGTCCCCACGCAAATTATGAAAGACTAACACACTAACTAACGATTTTTGACATGAAGATTTACTTTTGCCTATTTTTTAAAAATTGCTAAAACGTTAATCTCAGAATTTTAGGGGGCACTCCTACCATACACATCACTACAATCTGATCTGAATGATTTCATGACTGTTTTTTTTAATCTTCCAGCCACGAATCACTTGGAGTAAAGAGGGAGAAAAGATTGAGTCCGGTGGTCATTTCCATGTTGAGGTTAAAGAAAGACATGCTGTCCTCACAATCACCGACTCCAGTCAAATCGACAATGGTCCTTATTCCATATTGGCTGAAAATGATCTCGGAATGGATTCAGCTATCCTCAAGATCCAAATTAGTGACCGACCTGATCCTCCCCGTCATGTGATAGTTGAAACCATAGGCACGGACACATTAGTACTAACGTGGCAGGTAAAGTTTATTTGCAATTGAATCGAAGGTTCTTACCAATTGAGCTATTAGTATTAGTATTTGCTCGACTTTTAGACTGTTCATAATTTCGGCGCATATTCATTCTCTCATTCCATTACCCAACATGATCCGATTAATTGATTGATACATTGTTTCCCAAAAGCATACCTTTTACGCGGATGTTCATAATTTTATTTGACATTTAGTAGTTGTAACTATGTACTTAGATTCTCTATCTTTCTGTTTTCAGCCACCGCGTTGGGACGGAGGTAATTTTTACAAGCTTTCACTCAAGCATGATATAGATTACATGACATTCACTATTAATATCCAATACTAATATTCAACATTATCTGTGTAGGGTCGGCTATTACAAATTACTTAATAGAAAAACGAGAATTACCGATGTCTTCGTGGATTCGAGTTGGCTTTACAAGACTGACTACCATCCAAGTGACCGGGTTAAGTCCAGGTCATGACTATGAATTCCGAGTGTACGCAGAAAATGTGTATGGGCGAAGTGATGCCTCGGACACAACAAATGTAGTGCAAACTAAAGACCTCGGTAAAAAAGTGCAAAAGAAGAAAGAGTATGAAGTGGATGCGACGGGTAAAAAGATCAGAGGTCGAAGTGACGAAAAGCCCAAGGACTATGACCAATATGTGTTCTCAATTTATTCCAAATACGTTCCTCAGCCTGTAGAAATCAAGACTTCTAGTGTCTACGATTTCTATGATATTTTAGAGGAAATTGGCACTGGAGCTTTTGGTGTTGTGCACCGTTGTCGTGAGAGAAAGACGTGAGAAAAAGTTTACATGTTTATTTCCACATTACGTATAATGATTTGAATTCTAATTTACTTTGCATTTTCCCATCTTTTCAGTGGTCATATTTTTGCAGCTAAGTTTATTCCTGGTGAGAATTATTAACTCAGTTAATCAAAGGAAGAATATTTCATAAAAAAATTACTGATTGTTTCCTTTCTGTTTATTCTAGTGTCCCACTCTTTAGAAAAAGAATTAATTAGGAGAGAAATTGACATTATGAATCAATTGCATCACCCGAAACTCATTAATTTACATGATGCATTTGAGGATGATGATGAAATGGTCCTTATTTATGAATTGTAAGCTATCCAAGCAAATCACTTTTACATGTTTGCATCTTTTTAGGTTCTAAGGTGATAACTATTATAATTTCATTAGCCTTTCCGGCGGAGAACTCTTTGAAAGAATAACGGCTGAAGGTTACCAAATGTCTGAAGCTGAAGTAATTAACTACATGAGACAAATTTGCGAAGGCGTTAAACACATGCACGAACGCAATATAATTCACCTAGGTACGGCAGTCATCTGAGAAGTTTTTTGATTAATGCTTTGTTGTACAACTTCATTTTGCATTTAATTACATTTTTTAGACATTAAGCCAGAGAATATTATGTGCCAGACGAAATCAAGCACAAATGTTAAACTGATCGACTTTGGGCTCGCCACACGATTGGACCCCAATGAAGTGGTCAAGATCTCAACGGGTACGGCTGAATTTGCCGCACCTGAAATTGTTGAGCGAGAACCTGTCGGATTTTATACTGACATGTGGGCTGTTGGAGTTCTTGCTTACGTCCTGTAAGAATATATAATATCATTGTTTGTCCGTGCATAATTTACAATCTACCATTATTGCTATTTAATGACAACATTTAATACGTGTACAGCTTGTCTGGTCTCTCGCCATTCGCTGGGGAAAATGACATTGACACTTTGAAGAACGTCAAAGCTTGTGACTGGGACTTTGATGAAGAAGCATTTGCTGGTATGGATTGAGTATTTGACGGAGAAACATACTTAACTAATCAATTAAGAAGCTTTTCATTTATTTTATTTTTTATTTTCTTGTCAGATGTGTCGGACGAAGGCAAAGACTTTATCCGCCATCTCTTAATCAAGAACAAAGAGTAAGTAAACGGATTAATTGGGGTTAGGGTCATGACACGCAGAAGTTGCATAAATATTTCTTTTTGTTATTAAGAAAACGAATGACTGCTCACGAATGCTTGCAACATTCTTGGCTCACCGGTGATCATTCTGGCCGTGTACAACCAATTGACAACTCTAGATTTGTTGCACTCAGAGACAAAATCCGTGCTAAATATCCATTCTGGGACGACTGCCTTCTGCCACTTGGTCATCTTGCAGAATACTCTTCCCTTAGGAAGCTCCAAATTGAGAAATACAGGATATACGACTCATACTTCGGTATGGACTATTTCACATGTCATTTAGTCATTAATTTGTTTCCCGTTCATCTATTTCACTCATACATTTATTTTAATAGACCGAAGACAAGCAGCTCCGAGATTTGTAATTCGACCTCGAAGCACATTTACTTATGTAAGTGCTCTTCTCTAGTTGAGACTTTTTTAAAATAAGATGGCCCTTTTCTAACACTTTTGTTGTAATTCCTTGAATACAGGAAGGACAAAGTGCGAAATTCACATGCAGAGTAATTGCAATCGCCACTCCAACACTCACCTGGTACCACAACAACTCCGAGTTGAGACAGAGTGTGAAATTCATGAAACGCTACCAAGGAGAAGACTATACTTTCATTATTAACCGTGTCAAGCTGGAGGATAGAGGAGAATTTGTTATCAGAGCCGAGAATCATTATGGCTTCCGAGAAGAAATCGTTTTCCTTAATGTCCAACGTGAGCTTTTCACATGGTTCATCTTGTGATTATGTTTTTACAAATATTAAACTAATGTTTTTTGCTTTCCTTTCCAGCCGTGCCGAAAGAGGTTCCAGCATACAGACCCGACACGACCCCCGTACGAAGGCGGCAACCACTTATTCGACCATTCTGGCAAGAAGAGCGTGACTCTGCTCCTTGCTTTACCTTCCACTTGCGGCCTCGTGTCGTACAATTCCATCACCCAGCTTGTAAATTGTTATGTTGTTTGAGTGGTAAACCTACCCCAACGGTAAGTATAATCTGGGACATGAATATGCAGGACGTGAAGAATGCATCCTGTTTCAAATACTTAATCCTTTGACTTTTGCTGGGTACAGGTGAAATGGTTCAAGGGAACCAGAGAATTGAGCAAGAATGATTACACCATGACCCATGCTGATGGCGTCGTAACGCTAGAAATTTTGGATTGCAAACCCGAAGATTCTGGAAAATACCGCTGTGTGGCAACAAATCCACTGGGAACTGACGAAACTGTTTGTATAGTCATTGTAGAAGGTGACGGACGGCATTCTTATACCTAAGCCACCATTCTCATATTTATTTGCGATTGTTACACTTTACCAAACATCAAGTGTTCTTCTCCTTATTGCACTTTCTGTTGGAGTTTTTGTACATTTAAAATTAGTCCCTTCAAAATTGTACATGCCCTCCCTTCATTACCACCATATCATTATTACCTTAAGAAAATAACATTCTTCCTTTGCCCATCAGCTTTTTAGCTTGGTCGTTGTGAAATGCTCCTGTTTTTCTATATACGGCTGTTGTTTGCTTTTCCCTATTTAATTTTCTTTTCTTTTTTTTTGAGAATTGCTAAAGTTTATTAAATGAGCTTCTATGCTGATCAGGGAATATAATAGTTCAGTCCTCCCACTTTTATCCATTTACCTTGTACAGCCCAATTTAGCCAACCAGGCACGGCTTCCACTTTTCACTACTGCCCACTTTTGAATCTTTTCGTAATGACGTTCGACAACGAAAATCATACTCGATTACTTGTTAAATGTTACTTTACCTGTACGATACGAATATTTACGATTTACTTATAACTAGATAACTGACATACAATGAAATCTATATGATATTTTAAAATCTCGAAATGAAAATTTAAAATACTAAAAATTCCTGCTTGGTTGTTCCTATGAGCTGAATGCACTTTGGTTTGTCATACTGCATAATCCTCGCTATGTAGCTTTAAAAATACCGTGTTTCCCGATTTTTGAATCCGATCTCAATTTTGCTTTTGTTGAAGACCATAGGACACATATTCGTTCTAGACTCTGCATAAATCGTGAAATACGGGTTATTATGCTTTTTCTATTTTTTCCAACCCTATATTTTGAAAAGTATATTATTCCTAGCCTGGCTGCCTGCACAATTTTTTTACGCCTGCATATTTTGGCTGATTTGTGTGGGGGCTTATCCAAAATTTTATTTTGAAATGCTGTTTTGTTGCAAAATTTTTACCAAATTTGCTGAAATTATTTATGACTGAAATTTCTTCCTAGTTTTTTTCTTATTTTTGAAATTTCTCCCTACATGATTAAGGTTGGAAAGTAAATGAATACGGAATTGGCATTAATCTTTTTTGGGACCTTGAGGCGCTTTATGGTCAGTCGCTCTTTTGCTGGATGGACCTGCGCCTGCATGGAATGGAACACCTACTACTTGGATTGGAATTTAGCCTTGCATTTGCTTTCCCTTCTTTTTCCATTGATTTCCCTTACCCACGCCACACAAGATCATGAATTGCATGGGACAAAATTAATTGTTGCACATTCTTGTCGAGCATACCATGTAGATTACTGTAGACAGTCACTGACTGTATAACTGAATTACTTTTCAGGGGATTCATCCACTTCTGAACAACGCCAACTTGCCCATAATTTACTTCACTCTGGAGGTAACTTTCTCCTTCGTCTATTTTTCTGACTGCTTTCTTTTGGTTTGGCTAGCGTAGCATGATGCCTGTCGAGAATGCTTTTGTTTTGACTCAGTGGAAACTTAGTTGTATTACAGTAGTGCTTGATTTCCGGCAGAATCTTAACACTTCTAAGTTTAAATTACTTTAGAAATATCATTCTTTTCTGTGATGACAACTGATGGAATATAATAATGTAGACTTTTAATTTGCACTAATTCAACACTGAACATGCTACATTTTAGAAACCAACAGAACAGAAAAATTGTTTGCAGATTTTTCACTGGATCCTAAGTTTTGATTTTGACTCCATCCACCAAACCTGATGGAGATTTTAGTGATTTATAACTTTATCTAGGGCGATAATTAAAAAATTTTGCAAGTTTCTTTACATGTTCCTTTCTTGACACTTTAGACCGGAGGTATATGCCCGAGACTCCTGCACGACCTAAAGAAACAGCAAAACCAGCCGCTCCGGAAAGATCTTCTGGATCAACTTATGGAAACCAGAAGGTATAAAATAATTTCCTGACTTTACTTTATCTTAACATATACATGTTTGTTGTTATCACC
Source organism: Folsomia manolachei (assembly GCA_036491905.1). Classification (NCBI taxonomy): domain Eukaryota; kingdom Metazoa; phylum Arthropoda; class Collembola; order Entomobryomorpha; family Isotomidae; genus Folsomia; species Folsomia manolachei. Next base: position 10,457 of record JAAXNX010001634.1, on the reverse strand, counting down.
CATTTTCATAGGCTGCTGCAACGATTGGAATCGCCTCGCCTGTTGTTAACGACTTGAAAAATGCAGCATCCACAACGACACCAACTAGAACAGCCAAACCTTATGGAAAAACACTAGACGCAACTGGAAGTCCAACTAGATCTCGATCAACAACAAAGGAGCTTGACTGTAGGTTGCACACTCATTTGTAGTAATTATCAATATTTTGGGATGAAATAATAATTTCAATTTTCATCGTGATCTTTCAGTGCCTGCAGATGAAGGAATGTCAGCTCCAGGAGTATCCAAAGCACTTCCAGCCAGCTTATCAGTAAAAGACGGAGAAGCCCTTGAAATTGCTTGTGAATTCAGTGGAGATCCTGAGCCCCAAGTAAGTTGGACACGGAACGGAGAACCCCTTGTGTCATCAGAAGCTATTGCACTAAAATATCGAAATCGCATTGCAACTCTCACCATCCCGGAAGTTTTCCCTGAGGACGAAGGAACCTACGTTTGCAAGGCCACGAATTCAGTAGGAAAAACTGATTCAACTTGTACCCTTAAAGTGCTTCGTGAGTGATTTCATATTAATTACTCTCATCATTTTGATTCCGGTGTAAAATACTTTTTGACTTATACAGCAATGGAAGGCGGAGGAAAACGAGGGAAGGCTGTTGGAGACAATGCACCAGTAATTGTTGAGCACCTTCAGTCTGCCACAGTCTCGGATGGTACCGCAGTAAATCTGTCTTGCCGTATCACTGGTAATAATAATGAAGAACTAAAAATGTTTTAGTTTTTTTGCAAATCTTAGTTAATTGTTCTAATTTATATGTTAAGGAACCGATAAGTTTGACGTAGTTTGGTTACACAATGATAAAGAAATCAAACCCAGTAAAGATTTCCAGTATGAATCCTCTGGACAAAATAGAATCCTCAAGATTTCAGAAATTTTCCCTGAAGGTAGGAAGCAAGTTTTTGATCAATTTCCACATTATTCCATACCATTCTTAATATTACGGCATTTGACAGACGGTGGGACGTACACGTGTGAGGCTTTCAACGACGCTGGAGAAGCATTTAGTTCTTGTACATTAGTCGTTACTGGTTAGTAATTCAAATATCCAGGAAAAAGTATTCTATCGAACTACTCTAAAAATACCATTTAATTTCGTCTTCAGTTCCTAATGAAGAACAAAAAGGCATATCTTTCAAGACATTCCCAAGGTCTGCTACAGTGAAAGAAGGAGAAAGTATAACATTCACTTGTGAGGTTGAAAAGGCTCCTCAATCAGGTAAATAGTTTCCAACTACTCAAATTTCTTCCTATATCTCTACTAATGTATTATAATAATTATTTGATTTTTAGTTGAATGGTCAAAGGACGGAAAAGCATTATCGGAAACAGCAAAAGTCCATATTCAGGCTCCGGGAAAGACAAAATTCCAACTCGAAATCTCAAGTTGTGGCTCAGGTGACGTAGGACAATACTCTGTAAAAGTTGAAGGGAAGAAAGGAATGTCTATTGCATCATTTGCCAATAATGTAGTTCCACCCAACACGGTCTTATAATTCAAAGTAGTGAGCTAATCCTACTACCTTACTGTCAAACACTTTCAAATATATCATGTCTCGATCTAGTCAATGTAACTACAAAAATGGTGTAAATACTCTAGTCACTTCCAACTTGTGGCGATTACTGATTTTATGACGTTTGGTTGCTCTCATGCAAGGTGCAAGTGTTGTGGGTGAAAGTTTCGAGTGAGTGAATGGGAGTTTACTTATTCTGCAGTATTATATGTGGAATTTATATTGATTGATTGAGAGGCGCGTTTATACGTATTCCCATTACATAACTGTGGTTGATTGGTTTCTTAAATGAGTGAGTGGGAAATGTTGTTTATTACTTATTGTGAACTTAATTAAGTCTTTTGTCATCAAGTTGTATGTATGTGTTCGAATGATAAAGTTTAATATTTACACTCGTTGCCATCATCATAAGAAATCACCATACTGCCATGTCTTACCGACCACTGACGCATTATTATTACGACACTGGTTTAAATGTCCATTAATAACCATGCTACTCACTGCCTGCCTACTCTGTAATATGCCTTTAACCAGTCGGGTGCACCATGCAACAGAGCAAAGTCATTTCGTACTATTTTAATAACATTTTGATGACAAAACAAAAACCGTCCAATTAAATACTATACATCGGCCAAGGGTGCCTGTCTTCCACCGGAACTGATAAATGAGCAAATCTAGGGGTCTTCGTCTACGACTTATGTAATTTTCATATAAAAACGTTGTGACTGTAAATATATGTAAGGTAACTTAAGTAAATTTAGAATGTAGAGAACGGCACAATCTACTATTTTACTATTAGATCATGCCACAAATCAGATAATAAGGGCGCAGTGTTGTGACCAATTTCAACATGCAACCAACGTCTTATTTAAAATTAATGTATAAAACTGGAAATCCATAAATCACTCAATAAATCATACAATTTTGGAAATAGGTTCTGCGTCACGTTAAATTTGTAGGTAGAAAGCTTAATTAAGAACGTTTACCTGATGAATATTGTCAATATTTATTCTCGGCAAATAAATCATTTGTGAATTTATTTTTTTGTGTGGTCATTATTTTCAAACGACGGGAACATGCATTCTGTAACAGTTATGTATTTTGGTCCTGATTTCATTTACAAGCAATGCCAAATTTTGCTAAACATTTTTAACATCCAATAAAAAATTCATTCTTCCGTGATTGAATCGGAATAAAATATCTGAAATTCCAACTTCTATGCAAAATGTGGCATTTTTGTGCTCAAGTGTCTGGTCCTCGATTCCCAATTAAACTTCAAAATTCAACCACCCTTTGATACATTCGCCTTATCCGGCATCAAGGCATTTTCGAACCTGTAATCCCGGGTTCTCAATGTTTATTAATTTCGTTACCTTCAGTGACCTGAAATGCATTTTCATCCCTAACCTACAAATATAATAAATTAACTCTGATTTATGAAATGCAAGAGACACAAATTCCTTCCACTGCAGTAACTGCATGGACAGTAAGTCATAAAGGAATGTCGCAACTAGAGTATTGAGACTTCAGATATTCATTCATATCTTGCTCGTATTACTCAACCTTCCAGTGACTACTGACAAAATACTACGATGTAATACTTGACCATAAACAATTGTCACTTCCTTTACATGAGATTACTCGTAATTCTTGGTCATTGCTATGTTCAATCATTGAAGCATTTTGTCCAGATAGACACACTAACTAATGTCGAATTATCAAACTACTGCTTCATATATGGACTACTAGCTGAACTCCAATAACTTTATCTGTAAATGCTTAGCATTAGTTTGAGATCATCTTTTATTTTTCTACATTTCATCTGTTTATTCCGTCCTGTTCTGTCCAGCATTAGTCACAGCACTGGCTTGAAGACATTCTTAATTATTCCCGTTGAATTCTGACTATTCAAATTTTGCACAAATCGCATTATCATAGAAAATAGTGTAAAAAAGCATTGTTAAAAAGTGTCAAACCTGAAACATGGATAAACGTCAATTAGCAGCGAGTTTCACGATCGCTCTCATTTTCATTTTATTCACACCAAGTCAACAAAATAAGGGTGAGCATAATTTTACATAATTTTGGAAGGACATAATATTTTCAAAAGTCTTACCTTATGATTTCTGAACGGCGTTTCAGAGGAATACGGAGTCGGATTTATGTTTAAATATGAGCCTCATTACCAAGCACGTCGGGATGCTGAAGCTGCACTGGTGGACCATATTAAAAGTTTAATAAATCATTATAAGAAAGAGGAAGCTGGAGGGATAATGTTCATCAAGGATCCTCTCAAAACTAACTCATTTCAGGAGAAATTTTCTGGTATGACAATGAAGTTTGAAGATACCAAACTATACGGACTCAGGTGTGGAAATGGAAAGATTGATATTCATGGGTACATCATTTCATATCTGTTTCATGTATTTCAGTCGGTTCAAGGTGGAGAAACTTAGTGCAGATTTGGCTGAAATGAAAGTAATTTTATTTGTCAAAAATTGGCAACATTACTTTACAGATTCTGTGCTTGTCAATAAAAATTATATTGGATTTTTCAGGTAAATATGAGATTGACAATGGATGAGTTAGTGGTTCAAGGGAGGTAAGTTACGTAATTAAAAAGATGTAAAATTTTAAGATTGATTTAGCATTTTTTGGCGTTTTACCATGTACTAACTTGATATTTTACCAGGTACTAACTAATATAAATATCACACTACATTATGACACAGGTACAGCCTCGCAGCTTGGGTTTCCACGGCCCGAGGTGGATTCAACATGTCCATTGAAAATGCAGAGCTTATTATCGACACCGACTTGATGGTTGACGAGCTAGGATTCCTCCAAGTCCAAAAGATTGAGATGGATTTCACTTACGGAGATTTGAAAACTTATTTTGAGAAACTTGGTTTTTTGGGGAAAGTGTTTCAAGTATGCGAAAAAACGATTTATACCATTAAAGCAGATTACATATATGACTACAAAAAATTATGGATTAAATTAGGGCATTGTAAACAAAGTTGGAGGTTTCGTACTGGAAACAATGAAACCCACACTTTGGATAGAAATGGAGTCCAAATTCCGCGACATCATAAGCACGGAGGCAAGAGATATTCCAGTTCAGTTTCCCAATTCCATTAATCCAGTCGATAAAACGCTGTCCCACGTCAGGTAGCTTATGTCAGAGTTTATAAATTGTACATCTTTAAAAATTCCTTATTCATTTCATCTCATTTATGCCAGGAAACTAATCAAGGAACGAAACTTGGATCCTGTACCATTATCAGATTACTCCACGCAAAATTCTAAATGGTCCAAGTTTGAGTTGTACAACGGAAATTTGTACGGACTCTCCGAATTGCGTCGCAGTGGTCCAATGCTTCTTGGATTTGATAGCAATACTATTTACATGACTGTGCACCTTGGCGTTGAAAATTTGAGAGGTAAATGCCTGAAAAATGGATTTTGTTCTATACTCTTTAAACGGTAACTAATTTTAAAAAATTTGCAGGAACTTATCAGTGGGCTTGGACTGCAATGCGGGGTGTTTTGGGAAGAAGGTCACAATTAACTTTCAGTCTGGATTATGTCAATATTGAAATTCGGTTGCAACAAAAAACAAACAATTCCGAGGATAAAATACCAATAGTTGACTCCGTTAATGTCACTCTGGGTCCAACGCAGCTTACTTCAAATGGAGTTTTTGGTGCGGTTGACTACATCCTGGAAATGATTTTTAATGTCGTCCCAAATATGTTTCGCCAAAGAATTGCTGAAGCTGCAGAATATCCTTTGACTAAAGCATTGGAGGACGAGTTGATGAAAATCGATATTGAGTCCTTTATTGAGGAACCACACGTTTAAATTGATATATTGAAGTTACAACATGCAACTTTTATGTCATTTTGTTCAGTTCAATTTAAAATACGTTATTAAATTTTATTGCATTAAGAATGATATTTTTTTAGTTTCATTTTCATTGGATTATTAGCAATGCACAACAACCATTTAATTTCGAAATGCTTACAAAAATTAAGCATGCACAACTTAAAATAACGCCGTTTTGAACATTAGTAGCACAAATAAATTTCTTTGACATTCCGCTCAATGTTGAAACGACTCTACTTTAACGGCAGTGGTCACTTGTGTTCAAAATCCCAACTTTGTTTGATCGGACAAAGAAAACACGTCTGCAGCAAAATGTCATTTTAAAAATGGTATTATAAGTTTGCCAACTTTTATAAGTTTTGACTGTTTCGAGTTGACAAAGTCCCGTTTCCGAAACAATTCTTTTGTGTGCAAATACAAACTATTGGCTTTTATTTGGTATGCAATTGTAACTTTTTCAAACAATCTCCTTGTTGAATTCCACATCCAATTGAATGTTCATTTCAAATATATTGCATTCCTGTGGGACAAAACTTGCCATTGATCCAACAAGATCGGAATTCAATTGAATATATATATGCCATTAAGTATATAAAAAGTCGACTGTTTACAATTGAAAGGTTTTATAAGATTAATTATTTTCAGGTAATGTGCATATATGAGACACATAAGTGTTTCAAACACTGTGTTTGGCATTTTGGCATTTTTCTGGTTTTGGAGAACTCAATATCGGCTGTGGTTTTAACGCAACTATAAGAGAACAATCATCTGAACATTTCATAAACATTTCATTAATGTTTGACGTCTAAGATGGTATGAAATCAGCAAACATTCTATCCAGCGTTTTCTCTTTTGATGTCCAACGTATCGCATTACATTTATTCTCATCTCGTTTTGTAAACACCATCCATTTTTACCGACTTTGTACAAAAATCATAATGGCATTCGCCTTCAAGCAAATGCATCATTTTGAATTAAATTACACGCCATGCAACTAAAATAAAGAAGACCAATTAATTGGTCACTCACGCTCAGGACACTGCAACAATTTAGCTCAAACCTCAAATCTCTCTGGCTCAAATTGAGATTTATGTACATATTCACCACAAAAATTATTCACGCACATATTATGCATGCATCATACTTTTAAAGTTGATCATGAGAAATTTATGTCCGTCGGCCCGGAATGTATTGGGTTTATTTATTTGTTAGCATATTAAAAAAAACCATCAAAAGCTTAGGGTTAGTTTAGTTTAGTGTAGTTCCCATTTATTTCCATACAGCTCATAAATGACTATGGGTTTTTTTCTCCAGCCCTATTATTACGTCCACTACATTGTAGATTACACGGATCAGTATTCAAATCAGTTACATCACTCGCGATGCAATGCAACTAAACATGACACGGATCATTTTACGGACATCTCATCTCATCTTGTGCATTTTTTGCTTTGACTCAAAAGTGCTCAAAGGCATCACTCACAAATCTTCTAGTCAATTCTGTTTGTGTGATACGATAAGATATCCCATGACTGCCTGCCTGCCTTTTCCTTGACAGACAACCGTCTCATATTTCTTCGTCTTTCCATTGCCCTCCGCGTCCAACACAATCACGGCACGGCCAGCTGCCGTCAGCAGAAGATATGGCTTAACATTATATTAACAACGGAAACTTGTCGGACGTTCCGTTCTTATCACACGCTTCCTCTCTCCAAAGATATGGAGCTAAGGACAAAGTATGCAGTTTATAATTCTCTCTACTTTGTAACCCATCAATGGATATCCAGGCCTGGTTGACGTGTGTGGTGTGCAATTGCATTTGCCACACAAAGGACACACCTGTTGAATATCCTGATTGTAACAATGACAGACAATGCAAGCAAAAATTCGTGCTGAATGGTGGAATAATTTAGTTTGACAACACTACACTTGGAGAGATGTGAGTGTCAATAAATCAATCTTTGATCTTGTGTATTCAGCATACAAAACATGAAATGTTGCCTTCAAAAATTTTACCGATCTTCCCGAATTGGTCCGCTCTCGAGAACAAATCCGAATTTTAAGATAAAGAATAAACACATATCTCTTAGTATTTGTTAACATGTTTTAAAATTACGTGGTACGCATAACTTGTGTAGAAATTTATTATTATAAGTGTTACTCTGGCCATCCGATACAATGACATTATTGAATTTAAATCGTATTAAAACAGGAAAATTCCATTGCCTTAATTTTCTAGTCTCCAGCCCATTGGAATTATATATTCGTTCAACTATCTAGCTTGTACAAAACGCTTGCCAACATTACCATCAGAGTTTATATAGGCAAGTGAATTAACCTCTGTTCTGAGCTCAAGCTTTTGGAAATCATTTTTGAAACATTTATCATCTTCAGACCTATCCAATTTCAAAATATTCGGAATAAAAGAAAGACGACGGAGACTACCTGTCTCATTTTCCCGTCGAAATCTCCTACCACGATACTTCACCCTCCTATTTTAGAGTCTCACGGGAAACTGGAGACTTAACCTGGGTATAAGAAAGCTTAATTGGACCCCCAACAGAAACCATGGCGTTTTCACGGGTGTGGTAGTAAAGGATCCTATCATATTGAATGTACATCAAAAGATAATCGCATCCCTCCAAAATTACATCTGGGGGCATTATTCCTGAACTACATGCATGTAACATTCAGCTAGCTTGCCAGCTTTCATTTTATTTAAGAAATCAAATTTATGTAATGGAAACCTTCGCATTTTAAATTTATGCTGTATTAAATTAAGTTTTAGTGTTCAATGGAGTTTTGAAAAAGAAAAACGAGTCATGATATATTGACAATTTTCCCGTCGACTACATATATGTCCATACTTTTCCGGTATGTGGTGGTACAAGCCTTCAAAATGAAAACATGCCATGCAGCCTTATCCCTCATGCCCAAAAAAATATAATTGCATACTTTTGGAACCCAATGCACCTCTGGGTGATCAATTTATTCCAAATCAATACCGTAACTCGTGACTAAGTGGACTTTATTATGTAATTGTTATATAGAGTCTAATAATTTTAGTCGAATTAAGTTCAAACTACGTCATGATGAATAAACGTCTTCTCTCATCAGATTCCAGTCAGCCACTAAAAAAGAAATATAATGATGATAGTCATGAATGATTATGAATGAGTCCGAGGAGCTCATCAATATTCAACAATTTATAAATTCATTTTAAATTCAGCCAGGAAAAGAGTTGAACAAAGAAACGATCTTTCCTCGCTCCTTCAAACTTTTACTGTATTATAAATTTAATCGATTCCCACAACTTATAAGAAAATTTTATGAACCAGTTCAAATCAAGAGTGTGGAGAATGCAACAAAATGCAACATATGCCAGGTGATATCCGGTGCCACCTTTGTAACACATGTATGGAATGATATCCTATGCAGTATTTAGTAAACCTCTAAAAGTTGCTCTCCATCCGTCCCACCTGATTTCATTACAGGTGCAGGACAAAGGCAATGACTGCAAGTGCATCAAAGTATCCAACGTCAGTGAACTGGATGCATTATTGTATCTGTTATAATGACCCTGCTGGAGCAAAGGACTTGCCAGTGAATGAACAAAATGGTCCTTTGCCTTGCCTTCACTGGAGATAGAACAACTGGCCAGTTTAGTTTTAAGATTCATGATTGTTACATACATACGTCTTTATGTTCACCTATTCTGGACCAAGTCAAGATATTGTTACATATATCAATAGAGGATTACAGGTTAGCTTGGCCTATCTCTCATTCGAACTGAACCTGTTGGTTTGCTTCCTCTAATCTCCAGCATGAACCAAAATTACAGTCTGAGAAAGTCCAAAAAAGTAGAACTCACCAAAGTTGTCTGGTATTCATTTAGTTGGCTTCGTTTGGTTTGTAGCAACATGCATGAAATGTGCATTGGTTGTCCTGAATGAATATCGAATCTTAATTTGACTTAGCTCACTCTCCTTGACTTTGAAGTTAAAGGAAAGAGATGCTGATGGGATACCATCGCTTGTTCTAAGTGGATAACTTCAATTTTTATTCGAACTTGGTGTTTTCGGACTTTTATGCAATTCAAGGATCCTTTTGTTTTTGGAGCAACTTCAACAATTAAAATGTGGACGCTAACATGCAGAAAAATTTAGACTTATATGAGTTTTTATTTCAACCTTTATTTTATTGCACTAAGATCAAAAATCAAAAGAGATAACTTGCAAAACGATACTAGTCCAGAATTAAACAAATAATTCATGAAATTCATAGCATATCGAATGGCAAACTGACATTAATCTCGAATTCAATTTCAGATTCACAAATTTCACAATTCAAAATTAGACGGTGATGGATTGAGAGGTTTAAATTCGTTCCTTCTTCATGGAAGGGATTTCATTTCAATTCCGTACATTTACAACCATATAGCCTTCGAGAAAATTTCCTGCAATACATTGCATTTTTCCTTAACCATTCAAAAATTGAGAAAATTAAGTGAAAATAAAATGAGAGAGAACCAAAACTTGGGGACCCTGGCCTAGAATACGTAACCAGAAACAATTTAAACATCCCAGATGGGATTGACACAGAGTCAAAATGTTAAACTTTTTAACAATGGGAACATTCACATTCACACCGTTGTTTGTTGGTAGTTGGTTGAAATTCCAGTTGTGAAAACCAAGTCAAACAAAAGAATATAAAAGACTCAAGGGCTCCCATTTAATTTACATGTCTCGCTGAGTTGTTGCAGTAACATGGCAGGTAGCTGGCTAGGTTGTAGCTAAATAAGCTCAATCCAGTCAAGTCAAATAAAAACACTCATCTTTATTCTGAACAGGAGAGCAGGGCATTGTTACAGGCGCGGCTTAACAAACGTAGATAAACGAAGCGTTTACCACATCATGGGATCAGTTACCACGTCATGCCTTATTCATGGATGTTCATCCATTAGTCAAAAAATGCAATTTTTACTGGAAGGATTTTTAACC
>JAAXNX010001633.1:0-12678 GCA_036491905.1 Folsomia manolachei | reverse complement strand
TGATGTACTTTGATTAGATAGAGATTAAAAATAGATTCTCGCATATTAAAGTGCTAAATTACTTGATATTTTAAACTGATTTCACTTTCATTTCATCTTCAAATCCAAGTCAAGTCAAACCCTTCATAATAATAATACATTTGAGTGGCTATTGTTACCGTTCAAGTGCATCACGCATGCATTGCACATCTCAGCGAAAGATGTTACATATGTGTAAGATGATAGATTGGTAGGATTTGTTGATAAACCCTTGGATAATTTTTATTACAATGAAAAAATGCATTTCTATAATTTAAGGGGATAGCTCAAGCTGTGTATGCAATGCCAATGCAAGTTGTGCATTCATAATGATGACGTTAAGAACTTATTGTATGATTTTCAAGAAAGTTCTTTCGGAATTAAAAATAGAATTGTTGTCTCAGTATAATTATTATTGGTTTATGTCTATTAATGTGTCTGTACAATTGCCATTAACGGCAGAGTCATCAATGCATGCGTTCAACTCGTATGTGTTATCCCTTTGAGTGTAATTCAGTCTGAGTCTGCGTAATGTAATGACAGCGTTGATTTTCTGATTAGGATCAACAATATAATGGATTTGGGGTGGATTATGTAGTGACGAAGTGAAATTACGCAGATGAAGGGATAGTTGTGGTGGGTGTTCTGATAGCTAAGTATTGGACCAGGAAATTATTCGGATTTGAAGGCACGGAAAATCTTTACAGGGCGTCTGCTAACTGTTTTTGATGAAACCCTTTTTGTTTCCAATTTAGTTGGGTTTTTAGGCATATGTAGATCCGTCCATTGGCTTTACTAACTAATATTATGTTGGAAAATGTTACGCTATCCATAGCGTGTGCCTCTGTAATACCTCAAAGCCGGCTGAAACTAGTTATCTGATGGAAAATACAAAGCCATATGCATTCAAACATTTGAAAACTGGCTCGTACATAGATTCGGTGCTGGCTACGTATCCGTCCCTTTAGGGACGAAGCGGAAACAACAGCCTCGTTTGGGAAAAAATTGATAAGAGAATTGAATTAAGGTTTCCATTGTCGTTTCCGTTTGGGTTCTAAATCTCAGAAGCTTTAAAATATTATCTTTCCCAAAGTTCAAGTTGTAAAATTTTCGAGTTTGTGTTGTTGAAACTTTTTAGACGCCTTAAAATAATTGCAAGTGGTTTGCTTGTGACACCCACTAATCTCCCATAAATTTGAACTTCAGTTAACACCCAATAAAGCAGGCATATTAACCTGGTCCTTGTTTTGAACTTTGAAGTTGTGCTCACCTTGCACTGCAGATCACAAAGATTACCCTTTTCGTTAACTTGACTTCACAAAAATTTCTTGTACCAACCCTAAATCCAACCTGGTTTGAAGAACATGAATTTTCAATCGAAGTTGTACACCATGTACTCTCCGACCATTATTGCTACCTGCTGCTTCTCTTTTTAGTTACATTACATCTCCAAAAACGAAGAGTGGTTACTTCTCACAATATTTTGGCTATAAAATTTCAAACCTATGGAAAAACTTGTGAAGCAAGTTGTAAATCAGATCAGCCACAAGTTCTGCCAGATCTTAAAATTACTCCATTCCTGAATTTCGTTTGGATACCTAGACCATTTTTGGATCTCTTTGATCTTACTTACAACAAGCCAAGCATATGTCCAATTACATTAGTAAAGAAAAGAGTGTGTGGCAGCCACTATTCATAAAAATACTGAGTGAACTATCAAAAAAGTTTAAACCTGATTCATTTGCATTTACAATTCCCATTAAATAATAGACCTAACAATGCTAGGAAGCGTACCTATGTAGGTATGTATGTATACATTCGTAAACTGGCAGCAAGTGGCAATTCTGGGAGTACAAATAGCAGTTGGTCGGTGGGGTACAATAATGGAAATGTGATGAGAGTCAGGCATTTGCTAAAAGTTAACCAGTTTGTTCCTATTGTTTAATCTACCATTCTATCTGTATTCTCTGTATTTCAGTCATTTACCCCGTTGCATCTTGTGAATGTTTGAACTTGATCTTGGGAACATATTATGTTATGTTGTTTTAGGCTCTACTTCTGCAACTGGCTAAAAAACAAGTATGATGAGACGATTGCGGTATTATTTGCTAGGGTTGCGAATTTGGTTGCTTGGGTTGAATGGTCATGACAGAAAAGGGATTAAGTAAATGCATTGTTGTTTTTTCAAATGGAGTCACTTTCAAAGATTGGTATTAGAGTTTCTTTAAATGGTACAGAGACATATATGTATATATGGGTGTTTGCAAATACTACCTGTCATACTACCTCTGTGGTGTGAACTGTGAACATTAGTGGCTTGACTTGCCAGAGTCAAGGAAGTGAGACCATGCAAATTAATATAAAATCCGGTCACTTTAAGAACCACATGCTTGGCCAACCGTGCCCAGTTTATGGATTTAGGATGATTTTTTTGGATTTAGTTTTATAATGACCACAACTAATGTGTATTACAGAGTTTGTTTGCTCAAACCTACTTCAGCTTTAATTATGGTCATGAAAGAGGTAAATTTATTTTTTTAAACTAAAAGCAGTATATTGAACTGAAATGATTTGTGTCAGGTCAAATATTATTTTATTCACACTTGTACTATTATTCAATAGATGCATAAAATTTGACGCTTCAAAATTGTTTAAATAACGCATTTTGTCATTGGCAAAACGAGCACTTACAAAAACCATGTGCTAATTAAAGCTATGTCCAGCTCAATTACTTTATATTTCAAATTGTATTCCGTCACACTCGTTATTATGATAGCCGTTTCAGTTGTCTGTGGAGAAAGTCCAAATTCATTTCATCCATTCTGAAGAGAACAGTTTCCTCAGCTGCAGAGGAAACCAGTTTAGTGGGAAAGTGAGTGAAAAAGGAAAATTCGGTAAGGCATGCGCCCAACCACTTTCACCACTCTACTTTCACCATGGTTGAGTACGGCAGTTGTAATGGTGAAAATCAGATGATAAGATACAGCATCCAATTCCATGTAGTTGTTGTGGTAGGCACTTTCTTCAAAAGTAAGAGAAGAGTTAGATATGTATAACCGGTGCAAAACTCGTACTTTGAACTCACTCACGCCCATTTCTTATTTCAACTCCAGGAAGTTTATAAAACTCAACCATTTCTGTATTACCAGAAGCAGCACAACTTTCTCCGCTTTTCCCATTCTGCTTAATGGATACAGAATTCAACCTTAGCATTCCTTTCAATTCCACAACTTCCGAGTACTTAATTATGTATATGCACTGAATCAGACCGTTGTAAAAACAAATAGGCAGTATACGATAGCGCGATCTTCCATAATTGCACCTTACCTTCTATACTTTATCCTGTTGAACACTACCAATAACTCATTGGGCTGATAAAGAATTTCAAGAATCTGCTAAGGAAATTAAGTACTATTTTTCTTGCCTGTTTTGTGGTTTGACGGTGCGAGTAGGGAAGATAATGAAAACGTAAAGTTCCAGTAATTTTCGTGGAAAAATCAATTACATGTGAGTACCGTCTATAAATTGCAGTCTATCCATAACAATTGTTTGCCGAACTAGTTTATTCTTATTCCAATCCCACAAAATCATATATCAATATTGCAATAATTAACATTTCTCAACAATAAGTAACATGCTTAGCAAACCAATTCCTCGGTTTATGGATACTTTTTATTTATGTCGGGGATGCCAAAATTTACAAACTTTTCTAATTTTCTTGTCCATGCCCAAAAAACGGGAAAAACTTTGACATTTTATGAGTTACCGATATGGTCTGTTTCTCGGTTGCTGTTACTAGATCGAAAACAACAAACTGTGTCCAGCTCACCAAATTGTCCAGCTCTTACTATTCCGTGGCTGGCCAACCCACAAGTTTAAACCAAGAAAGACTTTTCTAACCAGACGGCTATAAACGAGCAATTTAGACAAACCGTAAATCTCCAAAGTTTTGGCATAAAAATAATGAAAGTCACAGTCTCAGAACGATTGCACTGGATCTGGATTTTTTCCGAATGCTAGATTTGTCCTATTCTTACAGTAAATTGCATCCCATTCTCTGAAATTCTTTGCAGGTTTTTTACCAAATACGAAACCATTGAATAAAACTGTATGCTTTTCTAAATTAAAAAATTCTATTGCTCGTTCTCATTGTTATCTACATTTTCAACACTGTTATCGGATTTGGCATCCTTCTTGTCTCACATATTCATTTGAAGAGTAGGAGACGAGCAATATTATCTAATTTAAATGACCTCCAGTAACTTTTCACTCAATTTTGGGTCCTTTCATTTTCTTTTGCTCGTATAATGCCAAGGACTGACTCTGGCAAGTGAATGACAATGGGGTCCATTATTGAATTGGATTTTTGAAATGAAATGGGTTTGGTCCCTTTTTTATTTGATGTTTGATGGTGCCGAACCCAACGAGCTGGGTCGATTCCTTGATATCCTTAGCTCCACTTCCATTATTTCCAACCCTTGGCTTATTGGCTTTTGTATTCTCATTTTCTGTATTCAACTCTTTATTTTTACGACCACTTCATGTTAATTTTTGTATCCGACTTTATTGCTTTCCCTATGAGGAGGAGGAATGGTTGAGAATAGGATAGTTTAAGAGATGAGTCGTCGATTTGTTTGTAGGATGAACAATGCTCCAAGTTTGGTTAGTTTCGTTTAGTTTTAACCGACTTCAATTGGGCTTGGCGTCGGGAACTATTTAGGTTCGGGGTGACCAGTGGGGGTCCCGTATTTACTAAATGAAGTGTCAGTGATCGGAGGAATCCACAATGAGCGAATCAACTAAATATTTGTGCTTTAAACAAGACGAAGATTTAGGGTAGACATCAATATTTAGATTGGAAACTTTGCTCCTTCGTTTTCAAGATTTGAACCAAACAATTTAAAAAAACAAGGAAAAGGTTGGATTTGTTGGAACGGCTAGTAAACTTGGTGGGGTCAGTACTTTGCTAGTTGAATAGGTAGATTTAGATTTAGATATTGTCCAATTCCTCAAAAGTTATCCCAAAGAAAGTAAGCAAAACGCATGTCTCTGTGTGCATTCAGTTTTTTTAACCTTGTAAATTTCGATAAATAAGGTGGCATTTTTAGATCCATTTCTATTATTTTATTCAGCTCGACTTTAAAGAATTATTGTATACATTCACTTACTATGTTAATTACTTTTGGAAAACTTTATCACTACTAAAGGGGTGAAATTCTTTTGACAATAAAAAACAGTTTTAAAAACAGCTATAAAGATTCTTCAGACATTCTCTTATATAAGGTCAAGTTCAAGTTCAAGTCCATTCAGTAAGAAAGAGTAAACTTTCTGTTTCAGCATGTTTTTACGTAGATGGATGATTCTGATAATGAAAAAAGTGTGAATGAGTCCAAACTATTCATTCAGTCATTGTCTATGATTATGAATTTAATATTTTAGCCTTAATCCAACTAAAATTAGCCTCACATAAATTTAAGGGTTGAAATGGACACTGCTCAATAAATTGTGGAAGGCACAAATATGTCTGCACCAAAATTTGCTCTTGACACGCAACTACAAGAACGTGCTTACTTGGATTTTGTCCTGACTTAGCTAAACCAATCAATAAGTAAACAAATAAATGAGGCGAGTCTCATTCTCGGATTAAAAGTAAGTCACGAACTGGTTTTACGATAATTAATCACGTGTTGTTAAGCTTTAAATCTCAACAGACTCTAGTATATTCTTATGAAATGGTACACAATCTGAGTTTTATCATTAGGAAATTAATGAGTCATCGTTTTAGTTTCGGTTACGTCAGAACAAATATAACTTAGTTTTACGGCATTCTTCTCAATGTTTTTGCAAGTTTTAAAGATACTCTTAAAACTCATGGGTTTAAAGTAAAATGAGTTTTTATTCCATGTGAATTAAACGTCATTGTTGCTCAAAGCATTACTGGTAGCATGAATGGCTTGTTTTATGTATAATGGAGGCAACTGTCTCAGGGTGGCCAGGAAACCGGGAAATTCAAAACCCCAAAATCTGTCGGATTCTGAACACAGCACAACTCTCGCTTCTTTTAAAGGATTAAACCTTATGCGTTTAAAAAACAGAGGATTTAGCTGAAAAACTTCATAAACTCTTATAATTAAAGAATTAAATCTGTCACCAGAATAATGGACTTCCTAGTTTTTAAGCCATACACTTATAGCGAATGCGGAAATATTGCATAAACACATTTACAGTCATCGCGTGCATGTATCAATTTAGTTATGTGATTTTTATGTGACGTATTTTTTATGAGTGAAATTATTAAAATTGCATTAAAAAGACAATAATAATTTATGCTGAATTGTTTCTTCTCTGCACTGTTTTGTCCTGCATTTCGTTCTCATTTTTGGGTATAGAACTTTGCTTTGGAAGCCAATTCCATTAATGCATCCAAGAAAATTATCACCGCATTCAGTTTATGTTTCCGTCCTCCGTAAATTTATTAATGAGAGCTTGCAACGAAGTGAATGTTGCTTAAGGGAACCTGGTTAAAACATGGCTCTGAGTTTTAAATCTGGCATATTATCCTATCTGACGGAACAATTGGAAGTAGAACAAAGTTTGTTCTGTAGACCCACACCTTGTGTTAGGCTCATAAAATTATGAAAGGACACGCTGAGCAGAAGGATTTCCCAAGAAGTGTGCCAAACAATATAATTCCTTTTAAAACATGATTATTTTAACTCGAGCAACATCTGTCCAGCGGTGACCCTGTATGAAGCCAAGCATAACAGTTGGTGCGGGCGGTGGGGGCAGATTGTCCTATATCTACAAGGACCAGGCAGAGCAGCTTACACTTTAATTTCTGGGATTGAACCAGATTTTATGGCTTCTCCAATAATAATACGTTTCCTTAGTTTGGTTGCATGCCGGTCTTCAATTGCGTGGTGGCTGTGCATTACACTACCTACATTACATTCTGGAAACCTGGAGTTGAGTCTTCTACATACTTAGTATCTCGTTATTTTAACTGGCACACTGTGGAACTCCATTCATAAGATCGTGATGTCCGTCAGTCCGTTTGTTGATAACTAGTGACTGTTATGAAACTCGAACGGAGCTTTCGACAATTTCTTTCCAATTTTTGGCGGAGGATGAATTACCTATTTATTGGGCATTAAGTGAATCAGGGGTTTCGAAGATATTACTATGCTCGAGCCCACAGTTCTCAAATACGTGTTTGTGTAGTGTCTGATTTTTGGTGAACAAATGAAATGTAATCAGTATTATTAGTATTCTGAATTTGTGTCCGTTGATTATATGCGTTTTGAACGGTTTAATCCAATTTCTAATTCTCTATCTTCTGATTTATTCCAGCAGCTTTAGAGAAAGCTGGAGTTGTCCCAGATTTCTTGAATAGTTTCTCTCGCAATTGTGTCGTATCGTTGTATCTGCACTACATAGATTCATAGTAATGTTCAATTCGGTTATGATTATGTTAAAGAATATGTATAGTTCAGCGGCTATAAGTTCCGTTGTGTATAATATGTTAATCTAGCAATTATTTCAACCAAAATGCAATCAGAAAACCGAGCAAACAGCCTTTCATTTTATGTAACAAACAAATGATGTCTTTTGTGCAACTATTTGCATATTTTGCAAATATGATTACATGTAACATCATACAAACATAAATCAGGTTACGTTTTGTGTCCAAGTTCAGAACGAAAAATATTGCAATCCATAAAATGGGAGAAGTATCATTGAATGTATTTTATGAAACGACCGCAACCGTCCTTTGTAGAAGAAAACTCCGAAAACTAGCTGAAGCTGTAAAGATTTTATAACTAATTTTTCGCTTCAAATAAGGGCAGGGGTTTTTCGGTATTTACTAAATACGGGAGGCTTGCATTGCGAATCGCAATTTGCGATTTCACTTCAGCCGTTTGTCGTAGAAAACCAATCATTTAACAATCCAATCAAATTAGATTCCATTCCAAACATTGTTATGTCATCCTCAAATGCATTCCAACGGCAATATAACTTTTTACGACATTACCCTTGGCTAAATATTTCATTCCACTCTTTTGATGAGGCCCTCTTTTCTGGACCAGACCACGTATTATATCAACTTGGCCACAGAAAAAAAATTCTCACAAGGAATTTATCCATTGTCCAGTCTGTACCAACATCCCTTTTGCTTGTTTTTCTTATTGTATTGCGTGCAAATACGTTGTTTGGTGGGCATCATCACAGTGCTCTCAGTGTCAACCGGGAGCTGTTTCATTTTATGATTGTAATGTGGTGCTATGCAATAGGAAGATGTCCAAGAGTTTATTAAGAGTTATAAAACCACTCGTAAAATAAATGGGCAAATGGCTCAATTTGCTTTGGAATTGTACTGCTTCTGCCACTGCACTGGTCAACTTAACAATATTAAATTAAATATATTCTACACTAGTATTCGTATAAAACTGGAGAAACTATTCATGCATGAAACTTGTTAGCGAGCTTGAACTAACAAAGGATTATTTCCTTCAATTTAGTAAACCCATGCTATTCATTTTATAAAACATTGTTGTGTTGCATAACTGTAAGTGCCGATTTACCACAACCTTAATTATCTCAACAATACAAAGTGCAAATATTTACAGTGATATGAAATAATACAATTTATTTGAACAGCAAAAGCAAAGCAAAGCATGGTTGATGGGTGTGCCTCTTCATTTATATTTGCATTGACCAATCGACCATGACATAAACCCGTTGGGCTTCCTTTCATCTTTTCGCATTGACAATTCTTTGAACAAACAATTCTTTGCAATCCAAGTTTTACATTTAGGACGCTGTGTTTGGCGAATTGTATATATACGTACAAGAAAGGTAGCTAATCTTGTCAAATGAAAGATGAATCAACGCTTATCAATGGAGTCATAAATAGCATGCCATAGAATCAATGAGTCGAATTTTGATTTGCGGACTCAAATTAATTTGCAATGGAGGAGACAGATTTTAAACACACACAAACATACATTTCTTTGACGTCAGACACGAATATATTATATTTTATCACATCCGAAAACTAGGACATAAATCAGTCCATATGTTCGTCTAATTCCGTCTCAATTTATATTTCTTGAATTTTATTTAACTTTATTGACAGTTTATTTTAAATTGGTTGGACTATCACTAAAGCATGAGTGCATCTCATTAACAGCTGAAGTTAAGAAATACATATTGCCCGAAGCATGAATAAAACAAGCAACGAAATTAAGATTGGACCGCCTGAGTGAGATTGATTTCATATGCTGACTGGCTTCTAGACAAAAGGAAAACATCAAAATGGAGTGTCAAACGATTCGTCTAGTATTTGTATGCATACCATTTCCAATTTGTTTAAAAACGGTAATGTTTTGAAAATCATGAGCAGCAAACCATTCTCCTGGAACATTTTTGCAGTTAAAAGATTCAAGCTGTCCTTCTTGTTTAAAAAGTCACAGTTATTGAATGTAAATAGGTGTTTGGGATTTCCAATTCAAAAAAAGACTAGATGGGCTATTTAAGGAGTCCTGTTAGGGCACCATTATTGCATTCAATTCACGTTATATGTACACAAAATAAGAGCCATTCGTAGTAACCGTGCTTGAAGCCAGGCTTGACTTGACAAAAATGATGACTATTCTGTACGATTCTTTTTCTTACATAAGTTCAATTTCATGAGTTAGTTGCCCTCAAAACTTTGGATTTGGTTGTCATTTTGATTGAATCGTATTCAATCCGCGAATCAATGGTACATTTATATCCTGCATTTTGTCGGTGTAGCAGTGCCGTTGTTGCAGTTAAATTACATAAGCCAAACCAAAACCTTAAACGTGGTTCAGTTGGCTTCGTTTACATTTACATCAATGCGGTGAAGCGTGATGTGGAGATTTTGCGAAAAAAAATTGAAGTCGCGTAAAATTTTTTGTCTTTCAAATCCTTTCATGGGATTATGGTTTAAAGTTGCAGCGAATAAAATCAAAATCCAATAATTTTTTTTATTTATGTTCTTACACTAATACTATCTTCAACATTTGTTGGGATGTCTGCTAAACAATGATAAATTCACAAAATCATGAGCCATTAATTCATGCCAAGTTACACATATCAATTTTGCCGAATGATTGCCATTTTGATGCACTTGGTTGTGCTTTATTGCAGAAAATACGGACTGCATGCATGAATAAATCAACACACATCAGGGCACACATTTTCACAATTTTATGATAGATACAGATAAGGTAGGATGACTCGAGTCTGTGTCTGGTTTGGAATGATTTTGAAAATCACTTGTTTTTCACGGATGACAATGGTTTGACAGAATTTATGCTTGCTTTTCTTTCATGGTCCGTTTCCCTTTGTCAAAAAAACTTTTGTCAAAAAAACCGGGCAAATTTTTCTTTGTCGTTATTGCAAGTTTGTTGCACCAAAAGATTCTTGCTACTCACTTACCTGTAAACTCCAAAGAACGGGAGGTGAACTTCATTAATTGCATACACAAAAAAATACAAATCAAAATAAAATGAGTTAGTCGAACAAAGTCTTGCGCAGATAGTCGATTCGATACTCACTCAGACGAAGAAATTACAGTTATTTCATTCATTGCACTAATTGCACTGTCGCGTCATCGTTTGTTTTCTTGCAGTACAATCGTCGGATCACCTAGATCTTGGGGGCATGATTTTGTTTTACCTTATTTTGACACTAGAACAGTATGCAAACCTTTATTTTCTTTGAAGGAGATGATTAGGATGATAATGTTATTGTGGAGATCGGGTGACGTGACATAAATTATACCTTTAAAATTATGCCTTTAAAAAATAAAGCTGATTTATTACCCATTAGTTTATAGAATGCGTCGCCAAGAGTCATTGCTTGGTTGTGCCGTGTCCTTTAATTTGCAGCAGCGTTTGAGCTTTTTACCGGTTATTCCTTTTTAAGACTGGAGCGTACCCAAAGCAAACTAATAACCTTTTTGTTTGTTAAAACAGTAAATCGCATTTATATTAAAATTCTAAATATTTCAAATAATAATTATTTATACTTCTAAAATAAAATTTCATCCTGCTTAAATGCAATTCTTAATTCTGCTCTTGGCACAATCTATCGTTTAGTGCATCTAATCGATGTACCAAAATTCAATTTTTTGCAAATAACTCCCACATGCCTACTGCTACATATTTTCTTTTGCTTCAGATCATAATACCTACATTGTTGTTGTAAGTTTGCATCAACCCGCAACGCTTGTTTCTTAAAGATCAATGCATAAATTCTCGAAAATTTTTAATATAATGTTATCCCAACTGGTGACTCGCAAGTGTCATCTTCACTTTTTTATTTATGACATAGTTCGATTGTTGCCATTTTCAACTCATCATATATCCTACTTAATCCGTCCCACATTAAATTTTTATCGTGCTGTGGCATTATAAAATTGCTGTAGTAAAGGCACAGATTGAAAATTACAGACGCGAATCAAATTTTGCCAACGCGTGGCTAAAACCTAGCCCAGAGCAACGACGGTGCATGCACTTCAATCTAATCAATGGTTCTTTCTTGTGTCGCATTGCGATTAGCGATTAGCATTGAACTGTTAGTTAGGATACTAAAAAACGCTAATCGATTTCTACGGTGGAGGATGGCCCTGAATTTTATCTTTTCTGTCGGTTGCTTCAATTTAAATTCTATTGGCTACATTTTTTGCAGATATCGTCTTTGGATGCTTTCCATTCCAAAAAATCAGGGCTAAAAAATTGCAATAAAGCAAATTTTTACTAGACAAAAGAAAATATTTGCTGAAAAAGTGAAACATTTTGCATTTTGAATGTAGATCGTCTCCTCAATCTCTATTATTTATAATTCAGTGGAAGTCTATGTATGACACTTAAACTTTTGACGTGTGATTATCTTGTTTTCTTTGTTGTTAGTCAGTCAGTTTCAGTCTTCTTGACCTATATTTGGTCCTTCAATTGTCGATGCACTGGGTATGGGACTTTAACAATGGAATATGTCGATACATTGTATTGTACTTTGTTGCAGCTGCTACATAAAATACAAAGGGATGACACTAAAAAACACATCCTATCTATGAATTTTACACCTCTCTCCTCAGGAACTTCACTTACTCATTCATCGGGTCAATTTGGAATACAATGCGCAAATTTTCTAAACCTTATTCGCTACAATGGAGAAACGAAATGATTAATGCAAAATACCACGTACGAATATGGGATATGCCTACTTTGTATTTAGTTAACAACATAACGACGCCAAACTAATAATTTGTTGTAACGAACTGCATGCCTTATAAAATAATCAACATTAATAATTTTAGCTAGTGGGTGCTGTATTGCATAGATAGTCATACGTGATGGTAAAAAAAGAACGCGACTGCCATTATTGCATTGGGAATAGTTTTTACCCAATACATTTTTTATATGGTCCCTTCTCGTTTCTTTTTTGGATACACTGTTTAATGGTGCTGATCATTAGTTCGTTGTCTTGTTACGCAGTCATTATTTATGCTTACTCGTGGTTTCATTTCATTCTTCTACTTTCCTAACTTTATTATTGTCTTGTCGAGTTCAAAATGAGATTTGAAATTGATGAATTTTTTATTTATGAGATCCGGAGAGTCTCCCTTTTCTG
>JAAXNX010001632.1:0-16896 GCA_036491905.1 Folsomia manolachei | reverse complement strand
AGAGACAACAGAAAAAGGTATAGCAGGCTCAATGGAGAGTGTTAACTTGAACAAGGTTCCGTCACCCTGTTCATTGTTTCAAGGGAAGTTTTGATTTATCGCTGTAAGACACGGAACCCTCATAAATAATTTAAAATATCCAATCCCAAAAGATTGTAAACAGGTATGCTACCCATTTAATAGAATAGACACTAGGACATCATTTTCTATTGTAATGTGTTAAATTACTTTTGTGCTTTTGATTGAAAATTATTAATCTAAATAAAATAATATTGATCAGTTTCTTAAATTCAGGTAAAATGTTGCATCTTCATTCCAAATGAAAAAAATTAAGAATAAAACGATCACTGTGTGCAATAGTAGGTTCTTTTTGATTGCATCGCATGCATCCAGCAATTTCAATTCACCTCTATTTCATGCAGACCATACTCCCGTCGTTATCATTACGGTATTTATTTACTAGTATTACATGGAATTGTGAGGAAAGTGGAAAGTCCATTGTTTACTTTTCCTTCTAGATGTAATTATATAAAAAATGAAACAAATGCTATTTGTTACGGGCAAAGTATGGAATGAGGACTTAACAAGAGTTTTATTTATGAAGCGAGTAAAATTGGGTAACATGCATATAACAAATTAGTTGAATGCATAGAAAGGACTAATATATGACTGCTTATGATTGTCGAACTATTCGCCCGACTGTAAAGACCTGGGCGAAAGGTATCTGATATGATTAAGCTTTTATAATCACCGAAAACATTCAAATACTGGACATTAAGTTTTTCAAAAAATTAAACTTATTTTAAATCCATCCTCACAATCCGTCTGCCGTTTTGAAATCCGTCAGTCGGGTTACAAAAGTGCAATAATAAGATTACTAGGATTTTCCCATTTTCAAGGAAATCTCTCAGCGTGGGTGGTTTAGAAGTTTTTTGATTTTGGCCAAGATTTAGATTTGACATGGATAAGCACTCTTTCCTTCGGTGAGGCATGATTTATACGCTGTGTACTCAACTACGAGTCGTCTTAATGATGGATATCTTGTGTCGAATGAACTGATTATCTCGTCACTGGAAGCTGAGGCTGTTTTCTTACAATTTTCATCTTGTTTCCCCGAGTGGCCCAAGTTTTACTTGGATTCTGAGATATTTCTTGGTAAATAAGAGAATCTGGGTGTGGGATGCAAAAAATTGGGCATTTCAAAACTTTCATGGAATCAACGTGGTGACAAGAAGGAAAGGATTTGGTTCCGACAGAGTGGAAATTGGGATGGGTACGATATTTGTTTTGGAACGGGATCAATTTACGGAGGAAATGGATTTGGTTAAGTAAGTATGAAAGTTAGGTAAATGAGGAAAGATAGAAAAATTGCGAGATTTTCTAATTGTAAGAGTTTGCGTTCGGAGAAGGTTTATACATAAAAATAATAATTGATATGAGAAGTAAATAGGTATCTTTTCGTATGAGCAATAATGCATCTTTATGCAATTGCTACGAATATGGCTGACTTGACTTGTTCTATTGTTCTCCTCACAATGAATTTAGTGCCGTTTGTTGACACTTTAAATTGGAAAAGGGGTCCGACTATGAAAGTTAGGTAAATGAGGAAAGATAGAAAAATTGCGAGATTTTCTAATTGTAAGAGTTTGCGTTCAGAGAAGGTTTATACATAAAAATAATAAATGATATGAGAAGTAGGTATCTTTTCCGTATGAGCAATAATGCATCTTTACCCAATTGCTACGAATATGGCTGACTTGACTTGTTCTATTGTTCTCCTCACAATGAATTTAGTGCCGTTTGTTGACACTTTAAATTGGAAAAGGGGTCCGACTCCGCTATTGTAATAATGTAACATACATTCAGCTATGTATCATTTACCATCTTAAGGTTTTACACAAACCAACCTTTTTGCATAAGTCGCGTGGTTGACTACTTGACTTTTCTGTCGGTCACTAAAATCCCTAAAATTAGAGACAGTGTCATAAATAAGTCAATCAGTTCTCGTCTAATTCATTCTACTTTACTTTATTTTACTTGAGTTTTGGTTTGGATAGAAAAAGAAGAAATTGCTCCATTTTAAATTTCACTCAAAGGAGAAATAATTCTGGTTACATTTAAAATTGCTTATATATCTTGGATCCAGTGCATCTCGTGTATTAGAACACTTCTGTACAACTGTACATCGCCATTAGGAAACTGTTACTCAACAGTTCGCAAGTATTCCTCTCTTATTTTCAAGGAAAACTAGGGCTCATTTCTTACAATCCTCTAACTTTGGCCAAGTTATGGTCCATGGGGTCCAATAGTCGCGTATTATCACCACAATTTATTTTACGATCGGTTGGTCTCCTCTGTCTCAAATATCTCTCCATCCCTCCACTTATTACTTATTGTTATTGCCAGTTTCCTTCTTTTTGGAGGAAGCCGTACAATATTGAAGGATATTACGCAATGCAACGTAACACAACACTTGACTTTGGCTCTTAATTTTTATAAACAGCTTCCCGACCGTGGGTGGATGAAAGCTAAATTGCGTTGGAAAACGTAAAATACAAGGTTTTTTTAGTGGAACTTGTCACAAGTCTTGCACTTCATTACATTGTACTTTTTTA
The DNA here is from genome assembly GCA_036491905.1 of Folsomia manolachei. Taxonomy (NCBI): domain Eukaryota; kingdom Metazoa; phylum Arthropoda; class Collembola; order Entomobryomorpha; family Isotomidae; genus Folsomia; species Folsomia manolachei. The sequence continues at coordinate 14,281 of JAAXNX010001632.1, read as the reverse complement.
CAAGAATTTCAATGATGGCAAAATGGTGAAAATACTAAAAGTAAAGTTCTTATAAGTGAGAAATTGGAGTAAGAATTTTGTTTAGGGTGGCTGAAACAAGAAATGAAGCAAATGATGAATCGGTTCTGATGAGAGATGGAAATGTTGATAAATTGCTGCGGATCTTGAGTTAAAGAAATTCTTCTTTTTTTGGAAGTGTGCATGAATTTGAATGTATTGCTCGAGTTTACTGCCGAATCGATTAAGATTGGAAATAGAGAAAAAATAATTTAGTTACAGATGCAGCTCATATTGGACATGAAGAAGTTCTGATTTTGATTTCTTTTCATATTTATTTATAAACTGACCAAACTTCAGATCTTACAATTTTTAAATAGTTCTCCTCCGTCCAGTATATTCATCCAATGTCTCAGCCTCGCCCTGCCATGTTTCTCCCATATTACATCATTAGCTCTGAATCTTGTACTGGGTTTGCCTCCTCCATTCTTTCCTTGACATGCGGAAAATGACCTGGATAGAGTGGTGAGAAGCATAGCGAACAAACTAACCTACAAGTACCATTCCTCTGTTACTTATTTTATATTATTTACCAGCCCAACAAATTTCTAGGNCATCATTAGCTCTGAATCTTGTACTGGGTTTGCCTCCTCCATTCTTTCCTTGACATGCGGAAAATGACCTGGATAGAGTGGTGAGAAGCATAGCGAACAAACTAACCTACAAGTACCATTCCTCTGTTACTTATTTTATATTATTTACCAGCCCAACAAATTTCTAGGTTTTCTCTTTTCTTTCCTGCGGTTTGATGGATTACCTCCGTCCCTTCATGAACAAAAAGACCTCTGTCCAATCCTGCAATCCAACTAATAAGGGACACGTCGGGCTACGAATTTCAACTAAACTAACCGCGTTACAGGACTGACATTACATAAATACCAAGCCTTCTCTGTATCACTTTTTCTACACGTCCCTTAGAATCCTAGTTTGGTTTAGGTGTGGCCAAGTGTCCCTTGTGTACACAGAGGAGCCTTTTGTGTTTGTGCCTCAAATGTAATGAAACTTTAAGAAAAATAAAAATAAATGACCCTTGCCTTCTGACATCTTCAATTTCAACTTGAATTTCAACTTGTTCCTTGGAACCGAGCCATCTCAACATTGGTGGGTGGTGGGTGGAGGACGGTAAAGGAAACCTTCGTAAGGAAGGCAAAGTAATAAAATTTTGTATGGCAGGAAAGGTTGAGGTTTTGGCTAAGAAGCATTGTTTTCAAATAGTCTTTGGCTTTCTTGTCCTGTGGTGTTTATCCGAACGGAAAGTGAGTTAAACTGATTTATGTCAATGTAAAGTCAAAAAGTCAAGGGATTTTCTGGTAGATGACCAAACACTACTCGGTGTGGAATAGGGCATTGTTTTGGATTTATGAGGAGGCTTGTTTTATTTAACGAAGAAATTTTAGGAAGGGGAGGAGACAACAATGAAATCTTGAGAAGTTGGGTCAAGGCTTGGTTTGCTTATTTACTTGGATAAGGCACTGGTGGGGTTTAACGGTAGGAATAGGAATGTTATAGAATCTGGGATGGTTTTTATTTTATTTTTATTTCATTTACGACTCTGTAAGGGTTAGAGGAGTGATGATTAGTAAAAATTTAGGGGTCTTAAACACATTTTAATTCGAAACATATTTGGACTTGGTCCGGTTTTAATGTGTTTTTACGACCAGTGGAATCCCTGGTCCGTGGCGATGCTGTGTTTTAAATAGAGTTGGACACGGTATTTTACGGAGATGGGCAATATTAAATATTGAATATTTGGGAGAGATGGAATGACAACCTCAAATTGGTTGGGGTTGACCTGCAATTTATATGGGAGTAAATAAATATCGGGGAAATAAATAAGATTTATTTGCACTGTGGGGCAGAGCTAGTGTCCCATTAATAAAGGGAAAACGGTTAATTTCATAGTAAATGTTTAATGATTTAATTTTACAAGGAATGTTAATAAGTTTAAAGTAGCTCGTTGGCCGTAAGATATGAACAATGATTTAGGGAAAGAAGTGCATTGTTGTGTTTCAACTGTGAACTAAAGTTCACAAAACATAAATACAATTTGGTCATAAATCATGAATGAAATATTTGGATAACATCGCGATGTATCTGATTAACAATTGAAATTTTAAAATTTTCTACAAACCGTTATTTGCCGTTTTACCTCAACATTTTCAAAATTTTATTGAAGTGAATTTCTCCACTTTCTCTATAATATTTTAAATCTTTATTTAATGCAACAATTCAAGTCTGTATTTTTAAGCATGGCATAAACCACAAAAGAGCATAGGGTTGGTTGGCAGAGCTTATTTGTTGACTGGATAGAATGTGAAATACATGCTAATCCACAAGATAAGTGGATGCATATGGTTGGATTGGAATTCCACACCACACCACTAACAATACTATTACTAACACTCAACTCCAGTAATGTCTAACAAACTAAGATGAGTCGAGCATGACCAAGAGTTAAGAGTGTTGTGAGAGTATTATGCAAATTTAGATAATGAGGTGCAAAGGGTTTCATGACAGCCTCAGTTAGGTTGAGACTAGTGTTTGTGAGTATTTGATGTAAATATAATGGTCAAAGCAAAATATAATAAGTAATGACTGGACACAGAAGAAAGGAGGAATTAAATTAAAATATAGTAAACAACCTCAAACCTCGCGTAATTTAATTGTCATAAGTTGTGAGATCACAATAAAAATGAGATATTAACAAACTTTCTTTTTTTGTTTCAGGTAAGTTCCAGTTTTAATCTGAAGTCATTTTATGATGGTGTTGATCAGATTAAGTTGCATAATAAATTTTGGTTTATTAACGGCATCAAAATTTCGAGCTTTAAGAAACTTGCTATAATTTACCTCCACTTAGAGACATTTAACCTGTGCTGTTATGTAAATTGATAACTTATGGGAAACAAATACATCGCCTTAATCCACCATTTCTTTCATCTCCTCGTTAGTTAAATACGAATCTTTTTGATTATTTGATTGCCTCATCTTTGATCTTGATTTGATGATTTGAAAAATGCAAAATTGAAACCCAAATAATTTCCTTTCCCTTGTTTCATCTCTCCTCCAAAGAACATAAGTGTTGCCGTCTCACCTAGAGGTGAGGTTCGGTTAAGGAAAAAGATCTCTAGCTTTATTCTTTTCTTTGTTTAAATTCAAGTCATATAATTTCTAAAAGAAGACAAGGTTCTTTGTACATTTGCTCAGATATGAAATCGTGCTGAGCTTGGATACCGGTTTCTTTATCCATTCCTCAAGAACCGGGTTGTGTAACACAACTTGTGTTCTGTGATGGGATGTAAATTACTTAACGAGACTTTTCTTGAATCAAGGAGTGTGTTTGGTCTGTGTATGTTTGTAAGAACTGGTTGTTGATCAAGGCAAATGGCTCATGACAGCTGCTGATGAGTTTGATGTTTTTCTCCGGGGCGAAAAAAATATTGCATGCTTTCAAATTGGTGGAGTTCTTGTTAGAAGGAAGGAAGATGGATAAAGGGTTGAGTTGCCTGAGCTTTAATCAGGGAGTTGGGTAGAGAAGCACATTTACTCCAGGATTGATTCCAATTTTATAGAGATTCCTTTACATGAGGGAATGTTTATTTATTAGAGATGTTGATGCTGGTGTGGCGTGGGATTGGATTTGAGGGTAAAACATTGTAGCGTGGCGTGACGTGCTGGGTTTGGTGTGAATATCCCTTAAGGGTATGGAAGGATTTGGACCGTAAGCATGGGAAGTATGGACATGAATTAAATTGGGAGAGTAATGGATTTTTTTGGTTTTGGGAGATTTTTTAATTTAAATATTTAAGGAAGAAAGAACAAAAGGCAGGTGGTGAACTGAATTGTGTGATAAAGGACAGGGTCATATTTACTTAATTGAGGGGAAAGAATGAGCGATTTCCTAGAATTTGGTAATAATGACAATTTAAGAAAAATTGAAACGTGAAAGAATTTTTGAAATACTAGGAATTAGCAGGAGTTACTGAATAGGGCAGGTGTCTCCTATTCAACCCTTTTCCCTAATTGCAAAAATCCGAGATATTTATACTCAAAGAATCCCCTGACACTTTTGTCATGTCAACTATGAAGTGAGCCTTAGATTTTGGATAGGATGACACTATTGACAAGCTCTGTGTGGGTACAGTTATCGAGCTTCTTTTAAAGGCAGACACATTTTTGACATTTTCGGCTTATATTTTGACACCTCGATTAGCCTTTTATTCAGCTCGCGTGAGTTTTCCGTGTGGAAAAATAGTTTGAAGCAATTTTATTTGGGTGGTTTTCCAATGGCATGTTAAATCACATCCAAGTTAGACAGAGGTTAGTCAAGTTAATCTCTTAATTCGTATAGGTTTCGCCAAGAATTCCGTGTTTCCTCCCATAACAATGAAGCCAATTTACGACTCTGTCGCAAAACTGGGGAAGAAATTAGACCAGAAATGTTGCTCCGTAATGAAGTTAGCTAAACATACAAATCTTGTTAGCTCGCGTGAGTTTTCCGTGTGGAAAAATAGTTTGAGGCAATTTTATTTGGGTGGCTTTCCCCTTGGTTTGACAATGGCACGTTAAATCACATCCAAGTCAGGCAGGGGTTAGTCAAGTTAATCTCTTAATTCGTATAGGTTTCGCCAAGAATTCGGTATTTCCTCCCATAACAATGAAGCCAATTTACGACTCTGTCGCAAAACTGGGGAAGAAATTAGACCAGAAATGTTGCTCCGTAATGAAGTTAGCTAAACATACAAATCTTGTCGGGAACAGGACTGTAGTTTTCTTGGATGTTTTGACAATTTAAAAAAGAATCCTGGCCATTATTTAGCAACCTTGTGAACAACCAGGAGAAACTTTCCATAAAGAGAGTCTCTTTAAGAGACCGAGTTGTGGTGTGTAAACTTATTTTGGGACAAGTTCGTGAAGTGAGTGAATCTCATCACTTTTTTAGGAGTAACTTGGACCCAAGTTTTTTTCCTAAATTTATGATTACAACTGATGAAACTATGTCGTTTTCTGTTTTTATCTTCAATCCAAATTCCAAATTGCGCTTTTATTGCGTCTTCACTCCACTTATCTCCTCTGATATAAAAATAATGCTGAGCCAGTTAGAAAAGTACTCGGTTTAACGGCAGTCTAAGACTTGAAGTAAGTCTAAGACTTCAAGTTCTGGTATAATCGCTTAAATTTTATTTATTTTGTTGAAAGTTGCAGCAAACTTGTCACATCACGACGAATGAGTGACATTAACTTTAGTGCGGAAACATGAATTTTAATTTTAAATGGGGAATAAAAACTAACTGGTAGAGTTTCTTGGATTGAATTAGTGAAGAGTCTTCTTTTTCTGATTCAAGTCATTTGCCATAATTTGGATAAGCGGTCGTAAATTAGAGATTACTAGGGCAGTTGCTTAAGTTTCGAAAATTTCTTGGAATTTAACGAAATTACCTGCGTTTCAATTGAATTTCTAAACTTTTCACAAAATTTTTATGTGCATCAAACTCGTGAATTTTTGCTAAACTCGCCATTGTTTTCTTCAAAATATTTAAACAGTGTTAAATACTTGACATTGGTTGACACTGACATTTGACGTGATGAACTTAATCCTCTAAAGTAAACAAGTGTTGACGGGAGTAAAGCCGAATTTAAGGTGACTGTTTAAGAATCACCTGCCCAAAGTAAAGTAAAGTAGCTGGTAAGTTAACCTGACTCAGGTTACCTGAGGTGCCCATTTCTTCCCGGATTAGTTAGCTTAGCTTAACAATTTAACTTATCAAGGTGTTGGTAAGGTAAGTAGCCAGGGTGGAAAGGGTTTATGTAGGTTTTACTCCAACTTCAACCCTGTCGCCAATGCTCTTAAGACAGTGAAATAAGAAAATAGTAAAATGTTCATTAAGCAAGCTTAGATAGTTAGCTTAAGTCTTAAGAAGTCTGTTTCTGATGGACACTCGGCTGCCTTGGTTGATGCTGATTTGATGTGATGTGAGACTGATGATGATGTGTTAATGGGTTCTAAGTGCTTTGTATTATAAGTACTAATAATTCCATGACTTCATTCTCTATTCTTGGGTTGTATAATATAACTTGTATTAGGAACTTGACTCAGTCTGAGTCTGAGTGATGCTGTTATCTGACCAACCAAAATTTTTATTGGGAAGAGAGAAAGAGATAGAGCCAAGTTTTGTTGTATTATTAGGCAAGTTTGTAAGACATAGTAGGGTAACCACAGTATTGTACTGAAATAAATTGTAATGCGTTCTGGTCCAGTAATACTAATTTTATAAAGTTCTAAATTGAGCTGTAATCACTTCGGAAAATGGCAGTGGTTACATGTACATATTTAGAGTGGCTAACCACAGGAAGATAACTGCTATTTTTATTTGAGTTTGGTTAGTCGAGTTATTAATAAGTTGGTGGGATAAATATTTCTTGAATATTTGTTCCAATTAAAGTGCAACGGATTGAAAAGAGGGGACAAATCTAAAACCTATTAATTAATGAATATCACAGAATTTGTAGTTTGGTGCCGTATCAGCACATCTTTCCAATGTTTATTTGCACCCAACTTGAAACACATCTTTAAAACAATACACCACCACATCCGTAATTTACATCGTATTGTTATCCCATCATATTTAACGCAGCGTGTAGAATGCACATAAAACTAATTTTCAAACACAACTCAGTTTCTCCGACAATCTCATTATATGACATCTACTCTCCAATGATTTCAAAGAGGACAACTCAGTTACATGGTCACTTGCTTGAAGTAAGTTGTTTCTTTACTGAAGAATTATTGACATCTTGCTCCGTCCTTCTGATAGCAATAAGCTGAGAGACCAAGTAATAAATAAATTCACCATGAAGTCAAGTAGACAGGGTGGAATAACCCCATCAATTACTTATGAGTATTACTTAAATAAGAGAACATAACCATTTAGCAGGTAGAGAGGGGAGAACATGGTGTTTTAAACATTCGACCAATTCCTGGGTGGTTTGTTGGAATCAGGGTGTCTTTTAGTAATTTGCATGACAAGACAAGGTCCTAAAATTTTACGACATTAATAGAAATAAATAATAAGTGTAATAGCTCCGGCTAAAGGTGAGGTGTTTAATGTAGTCAACGGGTAGGTTCAATTCAATAAGTCACAAAGTGAAGACTTGAAGCTAGGCTTCATCACACTTTTAGCAATTTAATTTTATGGTGAAATTATTGAAATCGTGTTAACAAAGGAGTGGAAGGAAATTCGGGACTACAATTTTTTGAGAATATAACAAAATTTTTGTCAATACATAATCTATAAGATTTTGGTAAGGACGCTAGAAATAGTCTGACAATAATAATTTTGATATTTGTTCAGATTCAGTACTTGTAAAGAAACTTGTAAAATATGACGGAACAATTAATTCGACTGGAATGAAGCGTCAAATGGCGCCGACAGAAATGTCCGAACAAAAAAAAGTATTACAGGCAGTCATGCAGATATTGTTCCTTCCTTGGTAGGCAGTCAGTCTTGTCTTTGTCTGCCACAGGCAACACTTTACACTATTGAAGGCTACTTAATTGAAGTGTAGTCAGAATAAAATACTCACAAATGGGTCTTCAACAAGGGACGGAAGACCAAACGTGTCACTTTTTATTACATTTTTACCATTTCCAGACAGGGACTGAGCTGGAATTAGGCAGGAATGGGAATTGTCCAGAATTTTTACGTGTAATGCAAAGTAATTGTTTGTTGGTTGGTATGTATTTGAAAACTTTGGTGCAGGATCTTTTTAAGTTGTATTAAGCAAGAAGATTAATACATGAATCAAGTAATTTTCAACCGCGAGATGAGTAAAGGCAATCGACTATTTGATATCTAATACGTATTTCATTTTATGATTCTCTATTACTTTCTTTGGAATCAGTTAAGTCACACATTAATTTGTAGAGGATAAATAAAAGGAAAAAGCCGTAAATGGAAAAATTTGTGGAGAATAAAAATGTAGGCTATTATAGGTACCAGGTGCTTCTAGCATAATTGCACAGCGCATAATAGTTGAAGATTTGCGAAAACAATTTTGCATCTGTTCGTATTAATGGTTCTCATTTTTAGTAAATATCTTAAAGTGTAACTTTGTCTCAATCCATTTTATACCCGGTTGGCATCAAAATACATTCCGAACATTGTTTTCTTGAGGCTTTTCTTTCCGCTTTGAATATTCTTATCAAACACCATCTTTCTGTAAAAAACCGAGAAAATAAAAAGAGCCTCCAAATTTCAATGGAATGTCTTCCACCACCCGGCTCGGAGTTAGTTATCCACCAGGATTTTCTGTCCATGGGTGGGTAATATATGCTTCAAACTTAACTTGTAGTCATTTGTCCCCTTTCCGCTCCAACTTCCGTTTCTCTTGATAAATGAATCACCCCGACTTTTCTCAAGTTTTGTCCATTTTTTAAAACCAAGTTTTTTACCCAAGATACTTAAAATAAACTGAGTTTGAGTGAGCCTCTCCAAGAGGACATGGCACTTAATAATTCACCAGCTCCCGAATAATTAATGATGTTTTGATACAGGAGCTGAGAATGTTTTGCAAATTTCCTGCTGCTTCTTAGAATTAATCATTTTTCTCCTTTAGCCAAGATGTGGGTGTTACCCAGCCAAGATAAGTAGGAAAGGAAGGAATGAGTGCAAAATAAATATTTTCATTTTCCCCTGTCCAACACCTAATCCAATCCGGGTGTCAATTTGATTCCAAAGTGTCACACAACGACATAAATCAAGAGCTTGGGTTAAAAAGAAACCACTCAAATTCTTAATTCTGATCAAATCCGGTTTAAAAATGCTTTTAAGGAAATTTTATTACGAGACGGGCCATTACCGGGTAATCATTACCGGGTATTAGAGTAGTTGTGGGAGTCCAAATTACGGGTATTCTCCCATAATACCGACACGTTCCATGTATCACAGGAAGTGAGAAAGGATTTGTAGTTGTCGCCACCCGTATTGTTGCAGAACTCGGATGTTTCATTATTCATAAAATAAAGAGCAAGTTCCCGAACCGGGTGATATAGGATCACTACTTGGCAGACATCCATTCACCCGGGTATTATTTTATTTATCGTTTATTTAGATAGATGGGTGATGAGTAATGCGTTCAGGCTACGGGACAGATATGTAGGGTGATTGTGAGGGAAAGTAAAATATCGCCGTGTTTTGTGTGAAATGACAATGAAGAAAGTTTTCCATGCGATATTTGCCTGGTATTGAGTTGGCTTGTTTGGATATTACAAATAGATGGATGGATGGTGTGATGTCTCCAAATGGAGGGTTGTTGTTGACGGGATAAATGGACAGGTTGAGTTATTGTTGGGAAAAAAGGTGCAGAGAAAATAGAGAAAGTGCTTGCATGGGCTGTCAAGTGACTTTTCTCCTAATGTTGGAAGGGAAAGTGACTTTGCACCGATTACAGAATTGATTTCAGCAGTATAGACAATTTTAACCCAAGCCTTTTCAATCAGAATCATGTGTGGGAAAGTAAAATATCGCCGTGTTTTGTGTGAAATGACAATGAAGAAAGTTTTCCATGCGATATTTGCCTGGTATTGAGTTGGCTTGTTTGGATATTACAGATAGATGGATGGATGATGTGATGTCTCCAAATGGAGGGTTGTTCTGCTGACGGATAAATGGACAGGTTGAATTATTGTTGGGAAAAAAGGTGCAGAGAAAATAGAGAAAGCTACCTGCTGTGCTTGCATGGGCTGTCTTTTTGTCAAGTGACTTTTCTCCTAATGTTGGAAGGGAAAGTGACTTTGCACCGATTACAGAATTGATTTCAGCAGTATAGACAATTTTAACCCAAGCCTTTTCAATCAGAATCATGTGATTTATATTGTTTAAAGTAAATTATGTAATAATTTTACAAGGCGTTGAGAATACTTAAAATCCCAAATTAAATTAAATTAAAAAAAATTACTTTAAAATGGTCACAACTTGTTTGGAAGAACTCTGCATTTCTCGAATAAGCACATATTGAAGTGTGTAAGACAAGCTTAATAAAATATGACACACATTTCCCTGACCTGTGTCATTGTCCATGATGGTGTTTCTCTAATAAAATATTTATTCTTTCTAAAAATTGATGGAGTGAATGAATCCTTCTTTTATCTTGTTTGCTAGCTTTACAGTACTTATTCATCCGAACATCCCTTTGTCATCGTGATACATGTTCGGAACATGATGTTCCGTGTTAATGTAGTTTTTAGCTAGCAATCCATTTAGGGTGAAAAGAAAGGTGGGGTACAAAAGAAAAATGGGATTGATGAGGGTCAAATTCTCGACTTCTAGGTTAACAAAAGAAAGTTATGAAAGTGACAGAATAATACTTGATAAATTGACCAGGCGTCAGATATTGCATTTCATAGTACGCTACTGGCGTGTAGAAAAAGTATCTACAACAATTTTAATATAATTTAGTCCAGAAAAATCTGTCGGCAGCAAAATTTCCCATATATACTTAGCTAAAAATCGGAAACTAGGTTTTAGCGAAATGAATTTTCTGAGAATTAGTTTCAAAATTAAAATGAGAAAATGGTTCTCATCCCACTGGTAACTTCCTCTGTCTAGATTTTATGATCCAACATTTTATAACATTACATTCTTGGAAATCTCTGCTCATCTAGAATCTCATCTCAATGCAATTTAAATACCTTGCCCAAATGGGAAACAGGTAGAAAGTAGGATCCGGCCAAAATAAAAGATCAAAGACTTTGAAGTCCTTTGTAGAAAGCAAACTATGCAATATCTGAATAGTAGTCTGGCTGGGTTAGCTTTGAAACAGCGATTAATTCGCAGATGTAATAAATGCGGAGAAATTCCAAGATTCCGTAGCAAATACTAGTTGGCTCTGCTTGACTTATCACTTTCGTTCCCATCCTTTGTTTGGGTTTTACCTCAGGAAACTCGGGATTTTAGTGAAAATAAAAATCAGGTAATTTTTACCAAGTATGGGAAGAATGTGGAAAAATATAATTTATAAAATAAAATGAGCTCACTTACCCTCCACACATGAATCCTTAAAGGAAGTTCCTTTGAACTTATACATCAAAGGAGTGGGTAAAAGAGATTAAACAAATTAGTAGAACGGCATTTCTTTCTTATTATTAAATCTTGTTTCCTTTCAAACTATTTGGTCTCAGTTAGAGTTTCACTTGTCGCTATATTTTTTTTGGTTCGTTCCAACCAACCCAAACTTACTTGGGTAAGGTTAGGAAGAGTCAGGTCATAAAAATTAGTGGGGCTGGTTAAGGAAGCTAACTGCTGGTAACAGTATCTTTGTAAAATCTTAAATAATAACAACATGTGGCTCCTGACTGCTTGGAATGAAGTGACAAATGGACCCATACTGCATTTTCATTCATGGGAGGATTGTTACGGGTCCTTTTTCTAAGAATTGGATGCAAGTCAATCTATATGTACTCGAAATGTTTTAAAATTTCAAGTTCAATTCCGTAATTTTGACTCCTGTTAAAGGTAGACACGGCGAGAGCTTGATAAATAAAATAAAACCTGGGAAATGAAAGCAAACTAAGTTTTTTTTTGTTTAGTTTACTACCAAGCTGAGATTGATTGTTGAGAGAATATACATAGTATACTACTTATTATGACAAGTCTAGCTAAGCTAAGGTGCACAGACATATGTGGCTCATGTTATTTTACTCCGCGTTATTTACACTGTGACCACCCCTTGTATATTTAAGGAACCTCGGGTAAAAAAAAGTTGGTTTATTTTTCCAGTACCAAGACGAACAGATCTCGAGCCCTACCCTGGTTTATGAGTTACCATTTACGAGCACAATTTACATTTACAATTTTACATTTACATGGAGAAAAGAGATTCGTGTCTGAGCCCTTTTCCAGACCAGTGAAGGGTTCAGTTTTAGAGTTTGGCTGGAAATAAAATAAATTTGGAATAAAGTGAATTTTAAAAAGAAAACTATTTACAAGGCAATTCACACCAAGACTGGAGTCAAAGCAATTTAAGCCTGAAACAGGCATTACTTAGAAGATTACTTGCATTACCATTTACCAACCTGAGTGGTTGATGGGAACTCCATTTGCATTTTGAAATTTATTTTATTCATAAGTCAAGAAGAGTGTCGATATTAAGAATTATTATGCTCAAGCACACAATACAATGTACTAAGGCACATATTACGTAAATGGGTAATGTACTGGGTAATGTACTGGCCATGCACCCGTTTTTTTTATCCATATTCCCATTTTCATTAAGCCTTTCTTTACTCATCCATCAGAATCGTATAAGGTTTAATGTTAATGTTAACGTAGACCAAACCAATACATGGCATTCTTGACATGATGGATAACAATAAGATCACATTAAACAAACAAACTCCAGGAGAATGTTAATGTTTTATGTTATCCTTTCCCTGTTGGTACAGGTGTTGGGTTCGTAGCGTTTTGGTTGATTTGTAAGAAGGAATTTTATTTGGAGAGGAAGTTCTTCTTATCCTAAGAAATTTGTGTACCTTACAAGATTCAATCCAAGTTTGGATGTTTTGATATGATTTCATGGTACGGGTTCTATTCTTCTTTTCCAAATATTTCTACAAGATTTAGTCTCCAGACTAGGAAGCAGTTTTGGTTTTATCTATTTGTGTAACGATTTAGATTTAAGGATCCTTTGTGAATGGTATGTAATTGAGGATTACACCCGGCTTAATACAAGAAAGGGTTACAAGATTCTTGTAGCTTGGTTCAAGACAAGTTGCCAACTCTGCATTAAATTCAGATTTGATCGGCATCCATCCATCCATCAAGTCGGAGGATGGTTTGAAGGTGGACGTTAAATTACACTTTAAAATAAATTTCTACTCAAACAATGCCCTGCCCAAGAAAGGAGAGGGAGATATCTTGAAATCTGTTGTGGAGTAAATCACAAAATCAAACAATTCCCTCAAAATTTTGGCAGATTTACGATGATTTGCTCAAAGTGAAAATGGAGTTGGAGAGAGAAAGCCGCAGCCGCAACTAAGAGACTAAATTAAAAATAAGGATTTTTTTGTACATGCCTCATTTTCCTGTATTTTCATTCTTTGTCTGACACAGTCTGTCTCAAACAATGATAGGAATATGCTGCACATTATGTGAATGTGCTGAAGCTGCTTTTCAGTCTGTTTGACAGGTGATAAATTAACAAGGTGGGAGACGGGAGATGTTTGTTCGATTCCTGGTTTTATCGCGGAGTTTACTTTTTGTGGAAAAGGTTAAGAAAATGAGGTAATGCGCATTTTTATGGTGGTCCCGTCCCTCTGTGTTTTGCAATATGTGGGCTATAATAGCTCAGCTATCATCATATCATCATATCATGGTAGTAAGATACTTATGTGTGTATTGTTGAGTGGTGTAAGCACTGTGTTGAGATCCTCAACTTGAGGGTAACCTCTAAGAAAGAAGTTGGTTTGGTGCTAATGCAGTGTAAACGGATTAAAAAACAAGATAAAGTTGACATGAGACACACGAACTGCATAATTAATAGGTATCCTACTCGCTAACGACATCCGTGGCAGGCAAGGTAGTAGTAACTAAAAAAGCTAAAAGTTGCTGGGTTTAGTGACAATATAAAAGTTTTGAGGAAATTAAAAATGATGAAGTTTTCATAGGTTTTCTTCAAGCAAAATTTCAATAGAAATTGGTAGCACAATGAATTAACGCATTCAAAATATTTCACTTGATGAAATGATGGGATGGTTTTGTTCAGTTATCCCAACAATGAACTGGACAAGCCGGTTTGGTTTAGAAACTTCGAGCAACAGCCAACAATCGTGTAATGCAGCTCAACCCCAATCAAATTCAAGTTCTTATCTATTTCATAAAATAGAATAAAGTATCCCAACCAGACCCTGAACTAAACAATCAGTCAGTCATCCAGAAGGTAGAATAAAATAAAATTGCTCCAGGACATTTTGCATACCAGTTGGCTTGTTAGCTAAAATATGATACGAGAAACTAGCCACTTACTTAAGTTGGCTTGGCTGGGTACTTGTTTTTTATGTGGGTTCGAGTCCAGAATAAAAATTTGTTTAATTTTCTTCACCAGTTAAGAAGAAGCTAGTCAGCGATACTTTGTAGTATCAGGGAAATGAATGAATGAAACCATTTTGAAATTGGGAATATTAAAAAAATGTATTGTTTCTGGATAAGGGTTTGTCTCAAAGTTTTTT
>JAAXNX010001631.1:0-16898 GCA_036491905.1 Folsomia manolachei | reverse complement strand
TTGAAGAAGAGATAAAATATCAAAGTGATGCTGTTCTGTCTCACCCATCACAAATTAATTCCAAATCAACAACTTTCTCTTTGTCTCACGTTGACTACTGCACTTTGCACAGTGATGCGAACTTTCACTAACGATACCCAGGATAAAATTTTGATTTAACTTCCCATTATGAACTACAATGCGGTAAAACACGAAACCCTGAGGTTCAACCAATTATATTAATAAATCTCATGTTTTTTTAAAAAGAGAAAGTCCTGATGTGTTAACTCCGTTGGTTAAAAAATGGCACTGAAAATGATGCACGTAATCAGAAGGGACTGAATCGTGGAGAGAGTATACGGAGAGGACAATTGATGTCGAGGATTATAAAGAAGTGCGAGTGATGATCCTATGGTTGAGGTTTACGGGGGAAAGTTAGATTGGAGGAAGGAAGGAGAGAGTTAGTGGGTGTGCGTGGTTAAGGAAAGTCTAAAAATCTCCAGAACTCGCTTTTCCGGGATTTCAGCCGGTTTGCGCATAGAAATCCTGAGTGGATGTTGGTTGTGGATAAGAGAAAATCCCGACTCCACCCTCCTTTGATTTCTCCTCGCTTTCCAGGCATTCCCAAGCCCTCCCTCAATCCAAGCAACTTGCCTCCTCCAAACCAAATTAATAAATTCTACTCTTCCCTCATGTTCCTTACTTGCTCAGCTAAGGTGGAAATGTACAATCCTTCCTTCTCACTCACAGTTTTCCGTCCTTTTCTCTTTTGGAATGTTGGCGTTGGACTTTGTCCACAGATTTCCTTCTCATTTTACGAGTTCTCTGAATTTTACAACCCTGGAATATCTGTTGAATCCCTGTTATTTGTTGGGTTGAATGTTGCTCTATATTTTCTTTCCTCTGGTACCTGCTTTCACTAAGAAATGTTTCAGAATTTGGAACTCTTTACTACGAACACTATCCGAGATTTGACAGAGCAGTGTAAATTCCTGGTCTTTGACTATAATTACAAATTAAAATTCCTTTGAGTTGTCAAAAAATAATATGGAAAAGCATAGTCAACCTGTGAAACCAGATATTTGTACATTTTATTTTTACTTGAAAGTAGTAAGTCGACAACAGATGTTGAAACCGTAATGTTCCCACAAGTTGTCATTTATCATTCGTCATAAATCTTTGAACCTCACAAGTCCAGTCAAAATGATTCTGCCTTTCACACACGAAAAAACTTTTACTTTACTCTTCATTTATGTACAACTCTGTGGAAAAAGAGCAATCTTTTTAAAGTCTGACTTGGGTTTTGTCTACTCGTTTCACCATGAGCTATAAGTTATCTATGGTAAGGCACGTAGAACTTCTGCTTAACATTTTATGTTCCTACATATACCATCCTGGGTTGAGACAGAGTAAATTGGATAGGAGTGAGCCAACCCCACCCAGTTAAATTTTTCAATTGGAGACCAAAAGCTGAAAACCGCACAAAGAGATGCAAATTCCTTATCCTCATCCTCGTTTGCCTTTACTCGTCATGAACTAACCAAGTACACTACACAAGGATAAAGCGATGTCATGTTGTGTTACGTTACAGACTGGCAAAGGAAACTATGTGCTACCACCGCATCATGTACATTTATTCCCCTTTTGCTTTGCTTTCTTTCTCATCTCTTTTATTTTACATCCCACTTTTATTTTGCATCAGTGCAGCTCCTTGCTTCCCTTGTTCTTAGGGATTCCTTGATCTTCTATCAACCCATTCAATCGGGTTGGGTTGAATCAAATTGAAATGTAGTCTTGGAAGGTTCAGCTTTAGACATCACATCAAATTACATTGCTCTTCTGCCCAAACGAGAATTGATGGAGATGGAGATGAGTCGGTGGCTGAAATGGCTGGCTGCATGCATTGCATGCTTGTAAAGCATTACACACATTCAACGAGAGTCCAATCCCTCGTTAAATAACAACACGGTCTCATGAATAATGGAAAAGATCTTTTTTTGACTTCTTACCGATTCAGATACTTTATTCGCTTAAATGATTTTCTAACCACTAAGCATTTTAGTCTCTGGGGCTTTATTCACTCTCTGCTCCTGCTACAACCGTCCCGGCTTCAGCTTTCCGTCGTCTTTTCCTCGTACTGATTCTTAGAATCTTCAACTCTTCAATTCTCTCTCGCTGTGGTTTTCAAACTAAAAGTTTTCTTCTCTTTTCTCTTTCTTTCCTTTGTGAAATATTTAGCAGAGCTTGGAAATTCGAGTAGATTTTGAAATGGTCCAACCAAAACTTTCTCCACCAAAACTCTGCGGCTGGGCTGGTGATTCCTTTCTTGCTTTAAAATGAATTATATTTTAAATATTTAAATACTGCACCCATTGAAAATGAATATTCTTTTGTTTTGAAGGGATTATATTCCTTTTGTGAAAATTGAAATGGGTGTTACAAGAACCGTTGTTCCGAGGGAATCTCACAACCCAATGTGTAAAGTAAAAGTACGTAAAATTTCATTGATAATGAAGATGGCTTGAATTATACTTTGCTATTATTATACTCTCCATCAACCATGTGGAATAGAGAAGAACCCAGCTGCTAATAGCTGTAGATACGGATTAGTGCGAGTGAGATGAAGGATTTGTGGAAGTTCAAGTGTATTACATTAGCGAGGATGAAATCCATCCAATCTGCGAGTAATGATGACATGTTAATTACACAATCGCTTTCTCTCCGCTACTAACCAAACCATCCAACCAAGCAGAGGCAGACTGGATGATCTGGATTATGTTGTACAGCTTGTTCATGACGAAGGAGACAAAAGCAGGGCTCTCGCCACTCAAATCCAATGTAGAAACTATGAACACGGGAAATCTATTGTAATGACCCACCCAGGCCATAAAGAATGAACGAGCTTTCTCTGCTCAAAGGGAAGCAGCGTTGAGTACTCGTAAGCCAACCAAAAGATATAGTGAGTCTGGATAATGATAATAGTCCGTTAATGATGATGATCATAATTCCTTCATCTACCCACCCACCCACTACAATGAAGACAGACATAGATTTGTCGTCATGAAAAAAATAACTCGCACATGAAATACTTGGTAGTACATTTTGTCGCATGTCTCAAACCGTGGTTTGAGTTCAACATAAATTCAGAATTTACTGGAGTCTGTAAATGTGAATGTTACAAAATCACGCGGTAAAAGAACCTCGTAAAAGTTCAACCAGTGTGCTTGGTCACAACATTTTGTGCGAAATGGATGGATTTGGTTTTAGGTCTACACCATAGCAGACCACCGAGATCATATCACTTTCCCCAATAAAATAAAATTAACCAGTGGTGGACGACTGCTCCCTGTCTGGCTGGAAAAGAGTATTAAAGCCGAGATCTGCGGAATCGGTGTGAGTGAGTGAGTGGTATCCATTACGGAGAAATGTCTGGTTATGGACTGACTAAACTGACTATACTACTGTCCCTTTGTAACTACAGAACATATGGATTCCTGCAATGCAGTGTATGAACATATGTACTCTACTGTGTTGTTTGTAATGATAAACCAGGCGACTTAGCCAATGGTTCTTTTCAGAATTCTGCTTTGTTCATAGCTGATCTTTCCCCGTTCTTTGCTTTCTTCTACGCCGTTCATACCATCCACCACGCCACACTTGTTAGATGCTGGGTTATACAATGAAGCGGAAAAGATTAAATCCCCTAAAAACGCTTGTGTTGGCATCTCTTTTGTTGGTGTGAGCGTCAACACCTGTTTCACTGTGTTTGGTCGACACAAAAAGATTTCTTTTTTTTGGATGGGCGAATTGAGCCAAGCCAGCTCGAGCTGAGCATCCATTCAGCTTCAGACAATCCCAATCTGTTTAATGTCCTCTTTGTGGTTGTTACTCTCTTCGCCTTTCTCTTCTAATAAAGACTCAATTTCCTCTCCTTGCTTTCTTTCAATCTGCACTCACACACCACAACGACAACGACACCCACAATGCCTCAAGACAAGACAAGACAACCTCACCCCAAACAAAGCCATGGAATAGTTTATGCGAAGACAGTGGATATGGAACACTTGAAATGATCAGTTCATTTAGCCCATATTGTGCTACTTTTACCCCTTAGTTATTCATAATTTTACATTATTACAACAAAATCCAAGAGAAGGATACCATGAAGTATCCGAGAGAGTGAAGAAGCAATGGGAACGATTGATTGATTGTTCTCTGCATCATTTATCACATTAGCGAGTCCCCTTGTTTATGCTCTGTCGTCTGGATTCATAAAAGAAAGCGTTTTTTCTCTCACTTTTTACAGCTTTTCCACAGATTGTGTGGACTATTACTGGAGCGAAGAGCAAGGCAGAGTAGTGCAATAAAATTATGCTATGCGGTAATAAAATAACCATATTTTGTACCCAACAGAACAGAACACACCCATACAATAAATTGATGTAGTGTTATGTTGTACTCAATCAAATGTAAGTTGTAATCGTTATTTATTGTTGTTCTAAGCCAGAGGCGAGACGGGAGAAAGGAGGGGTGAGGAGAAATAAGGGACATCGGTTGACAGTCCGTCATTGTTTTGTTATTTGTACCGCTACAAGTCTGTTCTACATGGGTTTTTGTCATGTGTTCTTTAATGTAGCGGAAGGAAAGTGGTGAAAACAGTTTATTTTTTGTTCTAAATTATGTTTTTACAATTGATTTCTGAGACCTCTTTTGTGCGATATAATAATGGGTGAGACGGAAGTTATTGAGTGAATATCAACTGCTGTTTTTGTCAGCTGCATAAATGGTATATTAAATTTTTTTGTTCTCTATTAATTGTTATTTTGAACCTTATTAAGAAATTATTTAATTATGTCAAAAATAAACTTCGAGTCCTTTCCCAGAAAAAAATATTTGCACGCCTATAAGAAATGGCCGAACTTTTTATTCATGCGGTTGTAATGGTAGAGTCAACAAGTTTATTTAAAACAGATTTTAATTGATTTTAATGGGTTATACAAAGAATAATTTCAATTTGGTTGTACGTGTGAACATTTTGAAACATATCATTCTTCATATCCATGAATTTCCTAATACAAAGGGAGAACGGTCTGCAAAAGAATGAAAGGAGTCTCACCCTTCTCCCAAAAAAACAAACTTCATCCAACTGAATGCCTTTTAAACCAGATGGCACCTAATGCACATGCACTCCAACAATTATAACGAATGTATGTAATTTACTCTTCACAAGATTTATATCAATTTTTAAATTGTGATGCATTAAAATGTTTGCATACTGTTTAAAAACTCGTTTGCTTGAACACGACCACGAGTAGCCAATTGAGGAAATGCATAGATGTCTGACTGATTAATGCACATGGAAATTGAGACAAACCTATCCACGAACACTTTCAACAAATTTTACATTATGTTTGCAAAAATCTCTCTCGCCTCGCCTTCTTGTTATCCAATGTTGTGCATAAATCTGTCCATTGTACTCTTGTAAATGAGCACATATCGCCCTAAATTGATGAGGTTGGAAGTTTTTTTATCATAAATCTCACTCAATGAGCCAATGTAGGTGATCATGTCTAGGTTATGCAAATATCTGCACAAGTGTTTGTTCGTTCTAACTAACTCCAGCTAAACCGTGCATGGTGTTAATTATTTATTTCGATTCGATGCACTGTTGGATGGGTTGGGTTACTCTTTAATCAAAATTTAAGTCCTTCAGATGCAATTTGATCTCAACTTCATAACTGTAAAGTTGTGGCAGAATATTTCTGGTTTTTCATCAACTCTTCTGATTCACTTTTCCATGGGATGTATTGAATTCATAAGTTACTTATGCGGGTCGTTTTTATTATAAAATCCATGAAATTATGGGGCCTTTGAGCGAGTACTTGGCGGATATTTGCAAACCGGAACTTATTTTTAGACAAATATTTGGTTAAGGTACTTAAAACTTGCTAATTTTCACTAGGGGGCTACAGAAAGCTAATATTTGAATACAAAATGTAATTTCAATTTAGTTCAATTGGTTGAAGGTCGTTCTTACTTAATAACTTGCTAATATTTAATTAAAATTGCTTACATACGCCATATTATCTTAACTGCTGTTAAGTACAACGAGTAAAACTTTTCTTGACATATTTGGAGGACAAATCTACTGAACTCTGACATCACTACTCAATATCATCCTATTCATCATTCCTAAACTAAAATTTTGTCGATTGGATTCGATCGACTCTCGTTTTAAAGCAGTGTATTTTTGTTTTACGAGGTAGATAATCTTATTTATTGCAAATTGCAAAGGGTGAGGCTTGTCTAAATGATAGCTTATGAACATATTTCAGGACGAATTTAAGACGAGGATGTCAGTTGCCGGTGGGTCATAAAATTTTCTATTCAATTTACTGCAGTTGGTCCAATTCATGGTCAGCAAATACAAATACTACTCATCCCTTGTCATAAAGTCTGGTTGAGCCACTTCCCTAGAAAGAAGATCAAAGTGTGGCGGCTTTAAATTGTAATGTACGTCATAAATATTGCCTTGTACTAACTTGCTCATTTACTCCATGTACTCGTATCGCAAACTGATGACCTAGATCATCAAATAATATTCCAGCAATGGAAGCGGTGGCGTTGTGAATTTGCACTTAAATTCATACTGAACTTTCTGCAATTTGTACGCAAGTTATGAAATGAGTTGACGATATGGTCGTTTTCCATTGTAAGTAACCGAAGTTGTTGGTCTGGAATTCAGAATATGGATTATGTTTTTTCTGGAGAGATTTACATCTGGTAACTATCCACATGTATCATTTAGGCCTGGATTGAAATTGGACAGAACTCTCTGTCATCTTAATCTGCTGCTGGACTGCGATAGGTTTTATCACACTGAGCAAATATGTCATGTGAGTATGAAATTATCATTAAATAAATAAATTAAGTACAAAACAGAATCTAGTATCCACTGCATGAAACAGATTTGGAAAACTGTTGTAAGAAAAGCTCATTTCACGTATTTGTGCTATATATTGGACAAGTAAGCAAGGTCACTGAGAGGTTTACTGCATCTGGTTATTTTTTGGTTATAAAATTGGTTAATCGAATATAATCACTAGTACCATGGTATATGAGATAAATTTGAAATCATGAATGCAGAAAACATTACGGAATTGTTTAATTTGCGACTCCAGGCCTCAGCACAAACTGAAGATCAAAAACAGTTAATGGGCAGGTCCAGAAAAAGTTTAATGATTTGATTGGAATAAGAAACCTGAAACTGGTTTCTTCAGAGATGATCTCATACCAAGGTGGATGGAAAGGGTTGAGGAATTTCATGGAAATGTATTCACCTATTGGCTTCTCAAGAAGCTGTACCAAGTCAGCAGAGGCTTAGCTACTGATATCTGCTACTTATTTTCCAGCCAATGTGTTGCTTAGCCGTATTTTTTATCTACTAGGACGGTGGCTCGTCGGACAAGAATAAGAAAAAGGAGACCAAGCATTCAATCGTGTAATTACATACACATAATAAATCTTACAGGGCTTCGGCCATTAAAGTTTTCTTAAACAATTTGAATTTTGATGCCACAATTTTCAATGCAATTGATATTTGATCAATTCGTTGAATCTTTTCTCTCAAACTATTTTCAGCTACTTTATCTCTTGTCTCAAAAATGAAACGTCTGCAGATAATTCTCGTTAAAAACTAAAGTACCCAAAGCTAAGTCATTTGTGTTATATGCAAAGGTCTCAAACGTCGCGAAGAGTTTCTAATGTCAACACCATCATAAAAACTGTTTATTAACATTTAAAATAATGGAAGCATTTAGTTTGGAAAGGTTTCGGTTACTCATTTGAACCCACAACATCCTATTCCAACATTTATGAGTCACAAGCCAATCGGTATTATTATCAAGTTTCTTATTATCAGTGAGAACGGATTAAATTTAAATTTGAAGAAAACAACCCTCCAAGTTAAGTGCATAGCCAGAATCAAAGTTCTCCATTGTTCTAAAATATTTCAGGGCTAAAATAGGTTTATCTTATTTACACTTTAGGCTAAGAAAAGGATGGAATATTTCGAAAAGGTTTTGGTTCAAGATTTCTCGCTTGGTCGATGTTTGTACATGGATCGGGTTGCATGGTTAACTTCATTCAACTTGACTTATAATAAATGGTCGATACTTATGGAGATGATGGCGGTGATTGCTGGATTCCAGGACTTGTCTGGGTTTTGTTTGTACTGAATGCTCTATGAATTATATAATACTCGACTAAATACATGATTATAGACACGTCTTACGATGTCTCGATAAAAAATAGAATTTCAACCAATTCGGACACGAACTACAAACTTTGAAAATTATGGAATTCTACTTATCTCAGCTGAAAGTTGCATGCATGATCGAGAAAAAGACCCCCTTCCTTAGACGCCCAGAATAACATGAGTTTTCAAAGTCTGAGTCAACATTCAAGTGTCACATCATGTCAAAGAAGATGAGATTTTCTTCTCTCCAGAACCAATGCTAGAACCGGTCAACTAAGTATGTGCTAGTTATTTTCAATACGGCATGGGTAAAAATGTGATATACACGTTTCGGGTGGAGACTTGTATAACAATTTATATGTGAGGTTCAGCTACAAATGTTGCAATACTCAGCCCTACATAATTTCAAAACCTTTCCAAATAAGGCACCTAAGCGTTGTAGGCCCATCTCATCATCATCATGGGGGAGAGTGACTTTACTTCGCTGGAGAACTTTCACGCAACTTGGAAAAACATGACAGAGATCACGAAACTAACACACCCAGTCCAGCAAACAAACTCACACCACACCCTGACATATTACTAAGGCTAAATCTGTGATGAAGGGAGCGATACTATGTGCCCTTCAACTTAAGTCCCATTCCAGTTCCCTTCTTGGATATCGGTGAAGATCAGAGATGTCTGGAATTCTAAGAACTTTATAATTCATCCTCAGAGGGAAAGAAATGCATAACAATAGCAATAAGCGTTAAATAAGTACTTGAACAACCTTACCAACCGGTTGAGATACTTTACTTTAAAATACCAAAGATGCATGCGTAGGATGTGTCCAAATTCCCCATACTGTATATCATTACATGCACTGAAAAGAAATACGCGATACAAAGAAGAAGATTACTGTTTTGAGTCATCTTGTGGCTCTTGATCGCTTGGTGACTCGCCCTCGTCTTTTTGACTTAAAGGAGTAAGTACAACGAGTTCTTAAAACATGTTTAGTGTTTATGTGGAAGATTAAAGGTCAAATCATCGAAACGAATTGGTCGGACAATTGTGGTTGGATGAATACACCCCTGCTTCAGCCGAGAATGATGATTATTACATAAGAGCTTTATTTGTTAAAGGAATTTCTTTTATAACAGCTCATCAGCATCGAATTATTCTCAAAGGATGGAAGTATTCAAAAAATTATATTTATCTTAATGAATACAAGAGTTCCTATCAGAGACTTATTCTGGTGACTTGAAAAACATGGTTTCTATCCACATAAAAACCATAGCGCACATTATGCATATTTTAAACTCATTTTTACCCAAACTTGGACAATAAGGTATCATAAGTCAGTCCAGTTATCTTCACCAGCCTTCCCAGTTCAACACGTGTGGTCAGCCCATAAAATAAAAGCGCTGGGCCACTTATATAGTTTCCATTGCTATAATAAAACCGTATTCTTGCCATAACACAAAGGGAGTTTATAACAGGCTAACAAGAAGATGTAGAGAATTGGTTATAGGGGTGAAAATATCCATGGTAGAAAACTTTTGACCACGACGAGAGATCTGGCATCAATGGGAGTTATTTCCAAGCGTTAGGGGAAGTTTTTAATACATGTTAAGGATTGGAGACTGATTTGAGAGGGACCTGCAGCTTTAAGTAGTGAGATACTCCAACACTAAAGTCTAAAGGGATGTCTGAAATGCATGTTAAACAATTCTAAGCTAAGCAGGCCAGTCACATAGTCAATCAGTCTTATTAGTTGCACGTTAAAGACCATTTCATTTAGTTTAACCATTTGCCAAATTGAATTTTCTCCATACGTTGATTTAGTATCTGGCTAAAAAAAGTGCATTCCTGTATGCGATAGTCCGACAAGTATTAGTCGATAGTTAGGTGTGAATCGGTTTAAGAATTGGACCTCAACTGGACTGAACAAACTCAAAAAATTTGAAAAAGGATTTCACTCAACGTGTTCAGGAATCCGCAGGATTCTTTTATTTCTCTTTGTAAGGAAAATTACAAAATACTATTACACAAATATATTTTTCAAATTGAAACATCATGTAAGAAATACTGGGTATTTCATTGATTAGCATGCTGGTGAAAGTCATCTTAGGCTTAGTGCTATCAATGATCGATATATATCTGTTAAAGGAATTCGATTAAAATTTGGTATTGATTCAGCTTTGTTTAACAACATATTTTTGATACTAAATTAATAACAGCAACAAGTGCAAAACTCGAGTTTGCTAAATCTCACTTTTAGTGTTTTTTGCTAATTTTACCCATTATCATTTTTGCAGTAAGTCGCACTCCTTAAAACTCTGCCAAAATGTTTGATGTTTTCGGATCAGTCAAGTCGTTGATGAAACTTGACTCCGTCTGCATTGACAATAATGTTTTCCGTCTTCACTACAAATTGACCGTGGTGGTTTTGGTGGCTTTCTCCCTCTTGGTCACATCCAGACAATACATCGGCGATCCCATTGATTGCATTGTAGACTCATCCGTGGGAGGAGACATCATGGACACTTATTGCTGGATTCACTCAACTTACACCATTCCCAGCAAACTCGGAGAGAAAGTTGGTAAGTATCCTTTGTGCTATTTGCATCGGCTTGATCTGCATCCTCATGTTTNGACACTTATTGCTGGATTCACTCAACTTACACCATTCCCAGCAAACTCGGAGAGAAAGTTGGTAAGTATCCTTTGTGCTATTTGCATCGGCTTGATCTGCATCCTCATGTTTGATTGATTTCAATTACGCAATGAACTTTTGGAACTGTACTGGATGGGAAATAATACAAGGGTCGCATGTACTACTACCATTACAGTAATTTAATTACCTCACGTTCGAGGTTTAATTTGACTATTGAAAGAAATCAAAGTATTTCTTCATTGCCACGAAGAAAAATCTGTGACAATTACTATTCACCGTTCTTTTCGCAACTGGTCTGCTCTGTTCTCATTTCGCAAACGCCACACCATTCTCAAAAGTATATCCCGGATATTGTGGTTTGTTCCGTTTCCTGTCCGAGAAGCACCCGATCCAACCCAACCCGGGATCAAAAATAGCTGTAATCATTGCATTGCAAAAAATGTTGCATGACCCGCATGCGTTGATTGTGCAGTTCCGATAGAATTTTACTTTGTTCAAGTTTGCATTTTCATACCCAAAAATGATGGAAAATGTTAAAGTGAAAGTTGCATCAAAAATCGTATTTATTTTGCAGGAGTCTCCGTGCCCCATCCTGGTGTGGCTGGATTAACCAGTAAAACTGATGAAGTGAAGTATCACAAGTACTATCAGTGGGTGAGTATGCCACATGCCTAATTAGTACGAAGAGTTGGAACTTGATAAATGAGTAATTGAATTGTCCTTTGCAAATAGGTGTGCTTTGTGCTGTTCTTCCAAGCAATGCTCTTTTATGTGCCCAGATATTTGTGGAAAACTTGGGAAGGAGGCAGAATGAAAATGTTGGTCATGGATCTCAATTGTCCCATTGTTGACGAAGACAACAAGTGCACAAGGAAAGGATTGATTTTAGATTATTTCATCTCAAACATTAAAAACCATAACTTCTACGCATTTCGATTCTTCTTTTGTGAAGTTTTAAACTTGATAAATGTCATTGGACAAATATTCTTCATGGATATGTTCTTGGGTGAGCAAACATTTTATTTACAGAGAATCGATGAAATATTCGGAATAAGTCAGAGGACGTTTTAAAAATAAAATTCGCTTATTATTTGTAGGCTACGAGTTTACCACTTATGGCAGTCAGGTCCTTGCTTTCACCGAGAAAGACCCCCTAAACAGAGAGGATCCCATGGCTAAGGTAGATCAATGTTTGCATTTTAAATCAATAGCAAAACATTCTCAAGCAAGTTTCTAATTTGTGTTAAATTTGCAGGTGTTTCCAAAGGTCACAAAATGCACCTTTAACAAATACGGTCCCGGAGGTAACATTATTCCATACGACGGTCTGTGTGTTCTCCCTCTTAACATTGTGAACGAGAAAATCTACGTCTTCCTCTGGTTTTGGTTCATCATTGTCGCCGTCGTGTCCGGAGTTTCCATGATCTACAGACTTCTGACCATATTTGGACCTCAAGTTCGCATGTATTTGCTCCGAGCCAAGGCTCGTCTTTCGGATCAAAGACAAATTGATGCCATTGCACAAAAGTGTCAAATTGGTGATTGGTTTGTTCTGTACCAATTGGGGAAAAATATGGATCCTTTAATTTATCGAGAACTAATTCAAGACCTGGCAAGACGGCTGGAAGGGCGGGACACGGTATAACCTTCACGACCCTTTAAAGATACATTGTAAGCAATCATTCATACATTTCTGCGTTCATTCCTCATTCATATCATTCGGACTGTTGTCTTCTTAATCAAGCTCTGCCAAATATAATATGCTCTTAATTCTTGACTGCGGTGCGATGTGATCTATCGCACAAATATGTTCATTCCATACAAAAAATTAAGTATTTCTAGCTATTTTCAATTCAAACTGTAGTTAGCCACGTCTGCAGCTGTCCATTCCATGAAACTATTTAAATACGACATTCTATTCATATCATTATTAATTGTTCATTACCAACCAACATTCTTTTCTTGGACCTTTATCTCTTAAATGATTCATGACATTCATGAGTCTGCCTCGTGGTAAATTAACTCGACTTATAACATCCACTGCAGTAAATCAAGCTGGAAACGCCTGATAAGAAAATTACTGTTTACATTAAGTGCCTTTAACGTAAACGTTGGACTGGACAATGACAATTGTTTTGTCTTCATTTTACATACCATCGACAACTACTAAATTAAATAATAATAACTCCATTTTTGGCCAACGCAGCTCGATCGTGTTCATTTCATTTAACTTACACATTGCAAGTGACTCCATACATCTGTAAAAGTGATGTAATATTTTTATAAGTACATCATTTGTAAGCCGTTTGTTGGGAATAGGAAAGTAGTATCAGTTTTAAAAGGAATTTTGTAAAAATAAATGAAGAGTCGCTCACGAAATGTTATGCTTTCATTCGGGGGAAAGTGACACATTGGATAAGTTAAACTCTTCCGTGGTTATCCATCATGATTGTTGAATGATGGCATTTGACATTAGGGTTAAACATTAGGTGGTAGTTAGTCAAGGAGATACTCACTCCCAAATTATATTGCTGTGTTTCATACTAAATATTATAATAATTATAATTAGTTAAGTCTTGTTACTTATCCGTTGATGCAACATCTTTTTAAGAGCATGTCTAGAAATAACAAGGTAATCATGTAGTTATGCACAGATACTTTAAGTGTTACTTGGTAAAATAGTATCTGTATTAGTGCATTCAAAGACAGGCTAGGCATGTAGTAAAACTTGGTGTGTGGTATGTAAATCAACATTATTTATGAGTAACCTGTTAAAGATATTACGAAAATTGCTGCCTGAATTGAAGTCTGGATTTAAATAGATAAATAGATAGTAGGCAGGTGAATCTTCCTTGTTAAAGCTAAGATATGAGTGAAGTGAAGTAAAGTGTCTACATTACTTTCCGCTTCGTAAATTTTACCCTTATACAGATACCCATGTTATGTTGTTGTTGCAATAGTTGTGTATTTAAAGTATTTTGTTAAACATCACGTGCAAAAGGTGTTAAATAAAAAATATATAAAATCAAGCACTGTCACATTATACAACTGAAGATGAAATTTATTTGATGATTGCATCACAAACTAACTCAACTCCACCATCAAATAATTACCTTACGCATCTCTTCTCGGACTTGATTGTCACAAAATTACCTGTATTGGATCTCAATATTTTTTTGTTTTTCACCTCGTCATATCATAGCAAGAATATGAGTCGACCTGTGGATTCCTAGTAGCATTAATTAACCAGCCCGTCACGTGCTCATTTGGAATAACCTGTTCTTTGTTGGCCAGGAAGTGCATTTAGCTGATTAAATACACCTCCATAAGTGCAGACGTCATCAACTTCCTTCCCATTCCAGCTCAACCAAGCCCACTTGACTCATATCATATCTGGGTGAATGCAGATTGAAACCTCAATTGTCTGCATTTCAGCAGTATGACTCTGGACACTTGAAATTTATGGTTAAAATTCCGCAGAATCTGCATTTGGGGTTTTACGGTTAATTTATCATTTTCACCTGGCTATCACATTGTTGTTTAATGATTCATTGTGCACATGGAGAACTGCTTCATCTTTCATATTGCAAAATTCAAATGGAAAATTTATTTTTGTATTGAGAACCAAATTGAATATTTAACTTCTTAAGCCTCCACATCCTGCTAGATTAGTTACACTTGCGCAAAATAAATTCCAAGTCATGTCAATAAGATTGACTTTTCTTTGGCCAAGACAAATACAAATACTAAAGCGTGATATGTATCCCGTGTGCATCATGAAACATCATATTTTTGTATTGACCCGTAAAAAGAAACAATTGCTTACTCTTTATTCATTTTTGCAGTTTTGTTTACAATGGAAAACTTTAACAAGGAAATGCAAGCAATGATGCAGTAGTACAATCATAAAACGTCGCAATGAAAATGCTCCTGCTCAACAAAAATATATCAAGAGCAGATATTTACATATGTCATTGCAATTTAACTTCAATTTTACTGTGTTAAAGTATAGGTTCATTATATTTATCCTCGTTTACATCGGGCACATTAAATCAATAAAAACTGTACTAAATTTCATTGCCTGGAGAAATAAGAGTGGAGTGGAAATATTAATCTCACAATCAGTTACATAAAAAGCTTTAAAATTGATGTGATAATTATAGACTCATGCAACACAAAATTAAAACAGATTGAAACTCACGTATCACGAAACACAGAGAATATAAATAGTACAATTATGCCATGCACAAAGGTGTAAATTACTATTGAATGACAATTCAATTTTCGAGTTATAAAGGAAAATAATTGTATGATGTAAAATTAAATTTAGCAATGGCACACGAAGCCGAGTTGCGGTGATGCTAATAGAGCAGAGTTGGCATGCTCATTCATTCTTCAATTCTTTTGTAATAATCTAATAATAAATCTGCACAGCAAATTATAATATAATTCAAAAACTTAGTGGTTGGTCTTTACCATTTGAAGTTATGCTAAACCAAGCCTCGGTAAAAAGTTAATTCGATGGAATAGCTTGCCATAACATGAGATCTTTGATGTGATATGATACCCAATGTATTATGCAGCCCACTTTTTTTCCGTAAATGTTTTCTCGCTTATTACTAACTTCGAATCACTCAACCAAACATGTTGAAACAATCAAAAATATTATAATATACTGACTACTTAGTATTCCAATTTTGGTCCACTTAACTTTTATTCAGTGACATAGAGTCAAGTTTTACCTCCCTTCATCGCATGACCATAAACTGTTCCAATGGAATAATTTGTAATCTAAACTTTGGCTCATTTCATTTATATATTGCTCAACAAGTCAAACGTTCAGTGGCATAAAGAAAGCCCGTAAATATATTACGACCCGTTTCTCAGACGGATGAACAGATAACCCGACGAAATCGTACTGGAAACCCGAGTTTTATGACTTTACTTATGCAAACTAAAATTTGCAAGCAATGTCAGTGCAATATGAAACCTGGATAAACATTATCTTTTTTTTGCAAGATTAAATTGAGATAGTGATGACACTTGACACTACGTCTTGCAATTGAGACGGGGAAAAAAAGATTAAGACAAAGCAAAAGAGATTTTATTTTTATTTTAGCGAATTCTATGCTCGTTAATGAGTAGGTGGTTTCTTGTCCCTTCCCATCCAGTGTCGTATCATTCTCGTCCTCGTATCTTATGCCTGGTGTCTGTCTACATGAAACTTTTTCTGTCAAGAGTTGAACAGAGTAATTTATTTGCGTTCACCATTTAACTCCAACTGGTAAATAGTTGGGTTTGGCTTAGGTCCCTCTGTACCACCACGCACCTCTCAAACAGTCTCAAGTCAACATAGGCTGACATTATATTTGTCAATTTGACAATTATTAATTACACTCTTTTTCGCAACTTGCAAAGTTTACATATATGATTGCGATCAGCAAGCAAAAGAGTTGATGAATATTAATGCCTGCTTAGTGGAGAGTTATCTGCCAATAAAATGGTTTAGTTGGTTTGCTCATTCCTTCATGAATATGCCGATCAATGGATGGGATTGTAATTTGTAATTTGAAAGAGATCATGTCAGAAGAATGATGATGATGCGTTTAAGCAGTTCCATATTTGGAACTGGGACGCTTACGATAAGTGAGGATTTGGCTGAATGCCTGATAACAAAATGATGAGGTGATAACTTTGCCCGGGGAACATGGACGCGAGGTGAGATGACAATTGAAATTGTGCACTTTTTAACAGTTTACTCAAAGGTTGCCATATTTTTTGGACCCTGGAACATTCATGGAGATGCAGAATGATTCACTCTTGCACATTGTTTTACCTGACAAACACAAAAAACTTCCATGATTGTAATTTAGAGCAAGGTAAACCAAAATTCGACGTTTCAAAATGATAAGATAACTAAAATAAATGGCTTATAGATATTGTCAATCAGGAACTGAATTCCAGTGTGCACATAAAAAATGCGTGGTTTGAAACTGGGTCTATATA